>JBBMEG010000950.1:0-43482 GCA_037832605.1 Cyclanthera cordifolia
TATATATATATTTATTTATTTATTTATTTATGTATTAAAAAAAAACCCGAAAGGATTTGTGTCTTAATTAAAAAAAGAGTAGTTGTGTTATATATTGAAGATTTGAAAAGTATTTACAAATATAACACAATCTCAAATTATTTGCAACTTTATTTTTGTAATTTTAATTTTATTAAAAATAATTTATAAATCCCAAAATATTTTTTTTTTAATATTTCATTTGAAAGTTTCATTTTCAATTAACCCTATTTTTATGATAACTTATATCGTGGTTACATTAAAAAAAAAAAAAAAAAAAAAAAAATAAGAACTACGATTTCCAATTTTCCTTACTTCCTTCCCTAAATTCACCCCCAAAATATCTTATATTTCTTTCCACCATGGTTGCATGAACAATTAATTTCTCCCATATTCTTCAAATCCATTAATTTAGGTCCAGTTTGATAAACATTTGCTTTTTAATTTTTGATTTTTGAAATTTAAACTTACATTACTTAAAATCTTTACGTAGGATCTCATCTTTTCTTAAAAAAAAATAAAATAAATAAATCGTAACTAAATTCCATAACAAAAACAAGAGTTTAAATCGAAAGAGTTGATGATGTAGTGATTTTATTGTTGGGTGTTAATACAGTTCAACACCAGCGTTACATGTTTGATCATGAAAATCGATATTTGAACTAATACTAGGAATTTCATCTTTACTACTCAATCAAATTTCACATCAAACATATCACTAAACTACGACTACTAACATCAATCCTAAAACAAGTAATAATTACCCAACCACGATTAGTTAACTACTATAAATTATCATTAACTCTTCCACTTCTCTTCACTCCACTATTTTCTATAAAAAAACAAACACACCCTATAACATACTTTACGCCATAGTTCAAAAGTATTATATAATGTCTATGACAAGGTATTATCATATAACGCTATTTTTTTTTTCTATAGTCATATAAAAGGAAGAATATAAACTTTAAAATATGATATTTTAAGTAGATTGATACATCCAATATATTAACATTAACCAATCCATAATATATTTCATAAACTTCTCCAATACAATTATTCTCCCATTGCGTAAATACCAAAAAACAAGATAACTTTAGTCCAAATTCAATATCTATAGACTATTTATCATACTATAAAGGTATTACATAATATCGTTATCACAACACATACATTCATAATTTCCCACATTTCAATTTCTTTAAAATATAGTTTAAAAAATAGGTTAATATGAACATGCTTGTCATTGACATCAAAAAACAAGTCGCTTGAAGGGTATACAGAAAATGCAACTTTTATTTCAGTAGAAAATATTTACGATAATTCAATTTTAGTTGACGTTTGATCAAAGTTAAATCATCTTTTTACACATTACAAAACATGATGAAAGCACACGGGTTTCATCATCAGGGCAGAATTCATTTTCGGTGAATTTCAGGAAACTAAAGGAATTTTTAATTTTTTAAGCATAAAAAATGTTCAAATCAAATCTATAATGTATCCAATAAAAACATGTTTGATTAGAAGAAAAGAAAAAAAATTTGTTGAAATTAAAATTACAACTAAAACAAATGAAAAAAAAAAAACATGATGGAAATTAAGATCGTCAGTTCGTCACCTAACCATTTTTTAAACGACATGTCGACATCAAGGCGCAATTATATATTCGAAGGAAAGCAAATGTGTTAAACGACAGTGAAAAAGAAAAGGTTTAATAAAAATAAAATAATGCAGTGAGTATAACATGATTAATGTTGCTGAATTAAAAAAATGTGAATTATGTGTTTTTTTTTGACTAATAATTCTAATAAAAGAAATATAATAAAATAATTATTGCTTTTTATAATAATTAATTGGTGCTTTACAATACATACTAAAAATATATTTATATATATACACTTTGAATGTATAATATTCACACTGCCTTTTTAATACTAAATTAATTTCATTTTTTTTTATTTCGTTTAAAAAATTTGCTAGATATGTCATCATCTCGACTTTGTGACGTCAATAATATTTGAAATAGGGAAATGGTAAATCTTTTTATTTAATATGATTTAAATTTGAATTCTACAATAATTATAAAATAAATTAAACTGTCAAAAAAAAAAAAATTTACATCTGTTTTTTAAGTGCGTCTTTCTTCATTACACAAAGAATTAAAGAAAAACAAGAAAAAAAAAATCGTCCTTTCAAATTCAGCAATTTTTTTTTTGAACACTTTCATTGAACTAAATTATATACAAATAAATAAATATATAAATAAATAAATAGAAGAAAAAAAAAAGCCATGAAGGTAACTGCATTTTTTTAGTATAAAAAAGGATTAGATGATTCTAATCGTATTCATTAATATCAATTGAATTATATTCGATCAGATCCGATAATTGCATTAGAGTTCTTATTCGTTCTATTTTTCTAGAAAAATTGTGCTAGATGACCAAATCTCACAAAATAATTATAAATATTACAAAATTTAAAGTATTTGTAATTATAGTCATTAATACAATATTGCATTATAAAAAAGAATGTGACATTATTTATTAATAAATTAATTATTTGTTAATATATAGTTTTTGAATTTTTTTGTATTTATAATTATTTTATTGATTTGACTAGATTGATTATTATTATTATTATTATTTTAAATAAAATGTTCATGTGTACCACTTTCAAAGAGGTTAATAATATTGGGTTGAAATGTCATTTTAGTTTTCACACTTTTACGTTTGTTTTATTTTAATCTCTTAGCTATTAAATTTTAATCTTTAAATTTTATCATTTGTTTAATTTTAGTCTCTCAACAATTAAGGTTTTGTTTGTAACTATTTCGTTTTCTTTTTAGATTTTTAAAATTTAAGCATATAACTATTATTCCAATATATATTTTTCATGACTTTGATATTTATGTATTATTTGTGTTTTTGAAAATCAAACTATAATTTAAAAAAAAAAAAAAAAAACTTTCAAATACTTGTTTTGATCTATAGAATTTGGTTAAAATTTTCATACTTAGAAGTAGGGATGTACAAAAAACCAGCAACCCGAGCTACCCGGATTACCCAACCCAAACCGTTAAGGTTTGGTTGGGTTAGGCTTTTCTCAATTTGGATTGGGTTAATTTTTTAGAATACCCGAGTTTTTGGGTTGGTTTGCAGGTTATGGAGTTATGGGTTGGGTTCAACCCGAGCCCAACCTGAATTTCATTTAAAAAGAAAATTATATTTATAATGAAAAATTATGTTGATTTATAACTTCTTCATTAGTAGTAGGATGTATTTATACAACTTGTTTTATTAGGTTTTTTTTTTTTTGACAAGTCTATTATATTGATTTAAATTTTAGCACCTCAATGAAACATTAAAAACATAATAACGGATGGTCCAACCCAACCCAACTATTGTTTTCAAGTTGGGTCGGGTTAGATTACTTTAAAAAATATGTTTGGATGAGTTGATAAATCGACCAACCAAAAAATTAGGTCGGATTCTTCTCAACCCTACCCAACTCAACACACGTATACCCAAAATGAAACATATGTAGAAAATTTGGATAAATACAAACTGAAATTTCAAAATAATAAACGAAAAATCAAATGAGACCTAAATACTATTTTGTGGAAAGTTACTTAAATGTTAGAGAATTTTCTCCCGGCTTCAATTGCATAAACACTTTCTTCAAAATTTATTCTATTGACACTTTTTGTTCCACTATCTCTCTCTTAAATGAATATAATAGAAATTTTAACTAGAGATCAATACACCAAATTTAAAGTTCTTATGATGGAATGCTTTGAAACAAAAGCCACTTTCTCATTTTATAATGCTTGAAATATACCAAATTTTTGTATCTTTTCGACGTAGACAAACATCTTCTAATATTTTTTCCAACAAATCAACACAGTGATGTCATGCCAACAACCGCTAATTAACGACACCTTAATTACATGAAAAGCTCAAGACCTTGAACGTTTGGCTAATAGAACATTTTCATGAATAGCTAAAAGAGCCGATTTTATTGTTTGATATTAATTCAATTCAACACTAGCGTCACAAGTTTTATTTGAGAGACGACTGATGAAAACTGACCGACCGGCTCTGTTAGGAGTCTTAGTCTAGTCGGTTAAATAAAGTTCTATTCTTTAGGAAGTCCTATTCTTATGGGTTTGTTAGGATTTTTCTGCTGTTATCTTTCTTAGCCACAACTTTGCGTTATTAGTGGTTTTCTCTCTCTCTTGTAAGGCTATATATTGCCATATCTAGTTTCAATAACATTGCATTTGAAATCCAATTATTTATGTTATATGTTCTAATCTACTGCTGAACATAACAGCCTCAAATTCGATCGGTTTTGATCAGTTGAATTGGGTTTCGAGGAATGCATGACATTCCTATTTGAGGGATTAAAAATGAAACAAAGACAAAGGTCTAAAGATCAAATGGTGTTTTTAGTACTTCGTATTTATCTCTCATTTATTTGAGAGTAGTGATGCCCTTTACGCAGGATTTATAGTTTCCCTCTCCAATTTATACTAAAAAATTATATTTAAAAAGATAAGTTTTACGATCTATTCGATAATCATTTAATTTTTTTTTTTTTGTAATTCATCGATATATATTATCAATGTTAAGAGGCTGTTTGGGGGTGGAGAAGCAAAAGTAAATTTTGGTGCACAAGGCGCCAATTGAAGGGACTCAACTAATTAAACCTACTCCCATAATCATTTATTATTATTATTATTATTATTATTATTTTTAAAAGCAATTAATTTTATGTTAGTAATTTTAAATGAATGAAGCATTTCAAAATGAAAGTATATGAATTAATTCACTTTTTAAAGTTTGCCTTTTCACATTGAATGTTTGCACTCTTACGTAGTTTCCCCATTTGAATGCTTCTCAATTTTTTCTTTGAAAGTATTCAATTTGAGTTCCAATCTTAAATGTCAAAGGCTTTGACTTTTTTATTTCGAGAAGATTCTCAAATGAAATAAGTATTAACAATTTTTAATTATTTCATTTGTGTTCTTTCTTTTTTGTTTGGTGAATAATTGAAGTGGTTAGGTATACTTCTTTTATCTTTTTCAATGTTTAATTAATTATTTAGTTCAATTAACACTTATAACCGACAATGTGATTAACGACAGTTTGACGAATCGTGAAATCCGCGTGATTTGTCTAGTGCAACAACACATCATATTGATGAAAGTTTGATGTTTTGTGAATTCTGCACAATATGTATAATTTAATAACTTCAACATCTTATTTGCTATACGTTCGATATGACAATATGATGGACAACAGATGTAGCATATGTGTGTACAATGTGCATTTTCAAGTTCATGTGCATTCACATGTTCCAAATTTATCAAATGAAACATAAAATGAGAATTTTATAAATGGTGTAACTCAATCAATTAAAAGATAAGTCTCAATGAAAAAGTTAGAAGCTTCTAATATTTATAAAAGTTCATAACTTAAATAAAAGGTTACTATATTGGTTCTTTTTTATAACCCACAAATGAGAACCATCTACTCTAAACAATCATTTGATTTAAGGGGCTGTTTGTTTTGTGTTTTTATGTAGATTTTATAAACGAACTTTTATAACCACTCTTTAAAAATCTTATATAAACGAAATATTATTACAAATTTTTCTTTATAATCACTCAAAATAACTCTTCATTTCTAAACACTCAAAATAAACACTCCACAGTTTTCCAAACAAACACCCCACAATTTTTCAAACAAACATTCAAAATAAACAAGTCCAAGGATGGCATAGACAAGCTTGTACGTCTACCATGAAGTGCCTATCCATCCATTCTACACTGCACGTCGTCGATAATGCATTGGTCCAAAGGATATCAGCGACCAAATATGGCAGCAGTCCCCACCTTCCAATCACACATGTACTTTAGAATATCCTCAAGTATCGGTATGAAGGTTGTTGAAGAATCCTCAGCTTTTCAATGTGAGACAAATGACCACAAGATGAGTATGTCCAACGTGTTCCCCTCAAGATGACGCCATTTTTGTGAAAGCCATATTAGATTATATCCGAATTTGTGGCCCAAAATATATCCACTTTGGCTCCCTCACTTGGGTCGGATCCGATTTTGGGGATCATCAAATGCCCGCTTAAGTTTTTGCCCGCTTGGGTGGGGTCCTCGGAATT
This sequence comes from Cyclanthera cordifolia, assembly GCA_037832605.1. Lineage (NCBI taxonomy): Eukaryota > Viridiplantae > Streptophyta > Magnoliopsida > Cucurbitales > Cucurbitaceae > Cyclanthera > Cyclanthera cordifolia. The sequence continues at coordinate 6,196 of JBBMEG010000950.1, forward strand.
TTGGAGCCCAATAACCCAAAGCTCTGATACCATATTAAAATATGTAAATCACCAATCAAGCTAAAAATTTAAGCTGATAGGTTGGTATAAATTTAATTATGTCAACTAACAAAGGTATTCGAGCCTCGACCTGGAGGTTTTGCGTGGCGACCGTTGGACGATGTTGTGCCTAAGAATAAATTCAATTTTATTAGTATCTGAAAACGCCAATGACGTTGTACTAGCAAAGTGTTGAAGATTAATACCATATAATCACAACCTTCAGAAATGAATTTCAATTAGGTTGTTTCATCATATGAATATAGCTCAAAAGCCTAAGGTTATCAAAATACTCAGAAACATTTGGCTTCATGATAGGTATGACTTGCCTTGATTTGTTTACTTATTCTTCAGTTTCCTCACTAGGCCAAAATTCTTGTTCGGATATTGACACATCCTGAAAACAAACCAACAAAAGAATTTACTAAACAATAAATACACAATTGAAAAGTAGAATGAACAACAAAACAATCAAGCATGTTTAACCAACAAAATTATCCATGTTGATAAACTTAAATAACCTCTAACTTTCTCCTAATCTTTCTCTGCGGATGAATCAATCAAGACAATTGGCTTTTTGATTATGCAAGTAATGATTATGTTAAGACACCGATAATCAGCATACACTAGAGAACAATAGCATATACAAGAGAACTATGAAAATAATAAGATACACTGGAATACTATATTGATATATAATAGAGGTTTACAATACCGAACTCTTAGCCTTTCGAGAGGGCTACTCTCTCCCACCAAAGTCTTCTACAAGACAATGTTGCAAAGTATTTTCCTCTCCCTTGCAATGACCCTAATACCTCTATTCATACAAAAACTTTTAAGTGCTAATTACAATTATACTCTTACATATATTATATTAATATCTCAAAACTATCCTTCTCTTGGGGGTCTAACAGATTAACAGTTGAAAAAAAGAGTATTGAACCTAAACCATAGTACAACTTTTAGCCTTAATTAGCAAAAACAAATTATAATCAAGGCAACAACCACACGAGAATAAATTCCATCACTTTTTAATTCCCGATTCAATTTTATAAAGTTTAATTTAATAAAGGGTTAAAAAAGAGATAGCTTATATGCGGTAGAAAGTGTGAACACATATCATATAAATGTATTAAAGAATCCTCACCTTTTTAATGAGGGATAAATAGCCACAAGGTGTGTATCTCAAACGATTTGAACCATTTGGATGCGTTTTTGTTTTGTTTGACATTTCATAGTGAGTTGAGTTTGAGCAAATAAAAATACTTTTCTTACCTTCTGCTCGTAAGTAAATTTTCAACCAAATTCCTTTCGGCTGCGTGTACGAGATGAAGACCACATTGTTGCACATGAAATAATTCGTCATCGTTAGTACTAATCTTACAGTTCAAGTAATTGCAACAGAGCCAAGGGAGGTCGTCAAATGCTGCAAATTGTATGCAAGAGAGCCAAATGAATGATGATGGATGTGTGCGCAATAGAGTTTCCACAGGAACAAAAAAGTGGTGCTTTGGTTCAACTTCACGAGAATCAACCCCGAATTCACATTTAAGATCCAACACGAAGACACGGCGACTCCCTGGCTTGAAAGTCCTCTCGGGTTTTGCTATTTGCATGTTTATGGTCACCACAGCACATATAAGAACCACAACTTCATTTCTTGCACAATACAATCTTTCTGGAATCCTTGTTTTTTCTTTGTTCCCCCTGCTTTGATTCGTAACAAAACTTGGGATTTCATTCCCAGGAATGATAGCATCGTACCTCGGCCTCTGATACCACTCCTGTAAGAATGATTTGCAATCCATGTTTAAAACAGTTGGAAATATCATATAAACATTCACAAAATAAATAATTCAAACAAAGAATATTTCACTTGTAGTGAATAACTTTTCTCTCAAGTTACAAACTAGATTCAAACTTCATTTACTTTTATTTGAAGCCCGATACTTGATATCTAAAATACATACAAGGATCCTATTTATAGGCTACTATAGGAAATTCTAGTTCTATAACTCATTTTACACTTATTTCATTAATGTAAAACTCTCAGACTCGAATATAATTTTCTTAACTCATATAAAATTATAACAACTTTATTAATTAAATAAAGAACTCATAGATTTATTTTTCATAACTTACTTTGTTAAACCATGTTTACTTTTCAACAAAAACTAGTTGTATAATTTTTGAGAGAGAGAGAGAGAGAGAGGGGGGGAGAGAACCTGGATATTCTTCCTGAAGAGTGGGTGTTGAGAACTTTCATGTATAAGTTCCTCATTGGAAAAGTGTACACCTAGATCACTTGAAGTATAAGTTGTCGGTTTGTCTGAAGGAACTCGAAACAGCCATGACCTTTGATGATATGTTGTTAACAGGTCACTCGAAACTAGTGAGGTATAATCATGATACGGTTCTTGTTCGTTCTTTAGCACGCAATCCGAGATGGTGTGGATTAGCCCCTCCACATTGTGCTGGTAAACTAGACGAGCTCCACACAGCTCCACTTGCAATCTTTCAGCATTAGTGATAAAACTGACATAAAAATGATTCAATCCAGATTGCAAATAAGGAAAGAAGTATCGTGGTACAAAACTAACAAAGAGAATTTGAGGTGAAAATTGTAACAACTGTAGAGGGATAAAAAAAGTCTTGGATGCATATGGACGTCCTTCTCTCCAATGACTACCGTCCTCATCTGAGCTTATTTGAAAGTTGAAAGCGTAGTTATGGAACATTTCAGAATTTTCTTGTACAGAAAAAATAGCAAACACAGCTAATCCCAACCATTTCTTCTCCCTAAACAAATCTGGAGGAAGCTTCACTGCTATTGTATCCTTCGGTTGCTGGATTCTAAACCAACTCGAAACTTTGCTTTTTGGGAAAAAGTAATATCGAGGAAGATGTTTTTCTTCCTATAAAATACATAATATCATGAGTATATATAACCACAAATCAATGGAGAAAGATAATTAAATATAGATTTTAGATAAACAAACCTCGTAAACTCTTCGATGAATTGTTTCAAGGTTCTTCTTCAACAACGAAAATGACTGACCTTCATCCTCAACATATTGAGTACTTGAACAATATTGGTCCACGATTTCTGGCTCGTTGCAAGTACACTTGCTCTCGTGATTGCTTTCTCTAATAATTATGTAGAATTTATATTGATTCCAAGTGTTATACATCGCATTGAACATGTTTCCCAAAAAAGTCGAAGCATTTTGGTGCGTGAGTACAGAGACACCGCACATTTGTACATTGATAGATGGAAAAGACCCCTTATGATCAATCTTGAAACTCAATCTCTGTTGTGGAAGCATGCTAAGTGGTATGAATAACATCCAAAATCTCGTTCTGGAAGTCAAGCAAAAGGTCAATGGAAAGTCACAAGTTATATGATCTTCTTCTATTTTCAACTCGATGATGAATTTGGAATAAAATGTAATTACTTCATCATGGGGTGGGATTTGAGAGCATTGAATACAAGCTGAAAGGATAACCCCATAAATGTTATTTGCATCATTTTTATTCTGACAGTACTCAACTTCTACAGAATTCCCTTTCCTTATTTTTTCAAAGCATTCCAAGACTTCACCCTTATCATCAATAGCAGAAAACATGGCTCCTCTGGAAATTGTCTCCTGCAAAGTTAAGACAAGCGAAAAGTAGTTTTATAATCTATAGAATAGACAATGCCAATAAATTATAGGACAGAAACAGACCTCAAAAACCTTCGGATCCATCTTTAAGTTGGTTTTAGGGATGAACTCAAGGATAAAATGATCGTCTAGCAGATGGTTTGGTATAGGGAAACTTCTAATTGGCGTTCCAGATCGAGTAAGAGAGATTATGGGTACAAGATTAATTGGAAGTTTTGGTACGTGCTGCAACGCAAAGCAATCGTGCAACTTCAATTCTTGGAGATTCGTAAGATGATTGATACTTTCTGGAAGCTGCACAAAGTTATTACCACTGAGGTCTAGAGTTCTTAATTTGGAAAAGCAATGAAGGTCTTCAGGAATGTCTTCCTCCACTAGATTGCAGTTTCTTAGACTTAGATCTTCAAGTGACTCCAAACCGAACTTTGAATCCGAGATTTCTGAATCTGATTTTTGAATATTGCATGGACGTAGCAAGGAATGCCAAATCCGGTGTGATAGCCCGTCACAACGTAATCCGAATAGATTCTTTAAACAATGAATAGAAGAGGGAAGAACCGAAATTGAAGTTTCACTAATGTCAAGATACTCCAGGCATTGAGCATTTCCCAAGCTTGGTGGAATCTGGTTAAGGTTTACACAACCATGTAAATTTAGCATCTTAAGAGATTTCAAGTTACCAATTTCACTAGGAAGACTAGAAAGCAAGGTACAATTGCTTAGCTGTAACAAAACCAAGCCAACAAGATGTTTGATTGAGGAATGGAGTGTATTTATATAAGTCTTATCTAAATGAAGGTTACTTAAGTGTTCCATACTCCCTTCAATCTCGGGAAAGCTCGTAAGACCTGATTCGGACAGAACAAGAAATCTGAGATTTGTACACCTCAAGTTTGATGAGAAGTTCTTAAGACTTGGGCATTCTTTCAAATTCAGAAAACTGAGACGGCTGAGGCCATTGATGGAAGGGTGGATGTGAGACAATCTTCTACAATTTCCAAGATCCAAACTTTCGAGCTTCGGAACCTTTGAAAAGTCTGGGGTCTCAAGTAAATACTCTGACCCACTAACATTGATCACCTTCAGCTTCTCAAATTCCTGGTGCAAAATAGTTTGTTCCATCATTTTACATAACAAATAAACACTTGGCATTATTCAATGTAGAATTAATAAGGTTAAAGTATCATTTTGGTCCCTAGACTCAAAGGTTTGTTTCATTTTAGTCCCTAGAGTTTTCAAAATTCAATTTTAGGGACTTTCAACTTTCAAGTTTATACTATTTTGGTTCCTAAAAAACTTTCAAATATCTAATTTTAGTCCCTCCTCTTTAAAAAAAAATCACTTTAGTCTCTAAATTTAAATAAAAGTTTAAAATTGATACCTATAATAAATTTGAAGTTGAAATTTTTAAAAATTGGTTCAACAATGTTAATAATTTTAATATAAATAAAGAAAATATGTGAACATATTTCTTAAATTTTTAAATAAATATGGTTAATTTTTAAATAAAACTTAAACAAAAAATTTCAACAAAAGACCAAATTTAATTCATTTTGAAAGTCTAAGGACTAAAATTGAACATTTGATAGTTCGGGGATCAAAATGAAACAAACTTAAAAGTCTAGGGACCAAAACAGAACAAACTTGAAAGTCCAGGGACTAAAATTGAGCTTTTGAAAGTCTAGGAACTAAAATGGATCAAATCTCAAAGTCTAGGGATTAAAATTGAACATTTGATAGTCGAGGGGATACAATGAAACAAACTTGAAAGTCTAGGGCCCAAAACAGAACAAACTTGAAAGTACATGGACTAAAATTGAACATTTGAAAGTCTAGCAACCAAAATGGAACAAATCTCAAAGTATATGGACTAAAATGGTAATTTAACCGATTAATAAAGAGGAGGCAAAGCTAGACCTTTGTTCCTTCCCAAAGTTGTAAAATGCTACTATTAGGTAAGTGCAACTCAATCAGGTATGCTGACTGAAACTTTGGTGGCAAACACTCAGAAGGATAGCCAGGCCAATTGAGAATTGCCAATAGATTTGATAGAAACTTGATGTTTGTAGAAAGTTTCACATTACTGATTTCCAATATTCTCAAACAGGTCATGCATTCAAACGGCTCGCCCTCCAACGTTAATTCTGTTTGCTTCTTCTCCAAGTTCAAGACTATGCCTTCAGTGTATTTTAATCCCTGTTGAATGCATACAATAAAATCTTATACGAATACAACAAAAAAAAGTATAATGAAGAAAGAGATATTGACTACATGTTTCACAGCAAAAGCACGAGAAAGATCTTCTTGAAGCCAAATCCTGCTTCGTCGTCTACCCGACTCCTGACGTACAATTTCTTGACCCAAAGCAACAATCAAGTCATGCATCAATATCTTCTCATCAAAATCTTCAATCAGACATCTTTCCTTAAACAAGTCCAATTCACTGTAGGGACTATAACCGAAGCTCTTGAGTATTTTAATCACTTTGTCACTCTTCCTTCCATTGAAGAAACATGCCAAGTCAAGAAAAACTTTTTGACTGTCTGCTCCTAACCCATCATAACTTATCTTTAATACTTGAAACAATTTTCTTTCATCCACTTTAATGAGCCTATTCAATGTTTCCGTCCATATTGCTCCATTCTTTTTATTCAAATAAGAACCAATTACTTTCAAAGCTAGAGGAAGTCTTCCAAGCTTTTCTATAATCTCCTTACTGAGATTCATGAAACTCTTATCATCATTATTGTGAATTCCAAATGCATGGTTGCGAAAGAGTTTGAGGGCATTGTCAGAACCAAGGAGCTTAATGTTGTATTCTAGAATTTCATAAGGTTGATTGAGTACTTGTTTGTTTCTAGTTGTAATGATGACTCTACTCCCAGGACCAAACCAATCCGGACTTCCAGCTAACATTTCTAGGTGCTCTTTTTCTTCAACCCCATCAAGAACAAGAAGAATCTTTCTGCCCCGTAGTTGATTCCCGATCATTTCTGCTCCAAAATCCTCGTCATGTATTTTAATGTTTTCTTTTGGAAAAAGTCTAGAGAGTAGTTGTTCTTGCATTGACACTAAATCACTTTGCTTGGAACTACCTCCATAGAGGCGAAGAAAACAACTGTCCTCAAATTTAGATGTGATGCAGTCAAAAACAACTTTAGCAATGGTTGTCTTACCAATACCACCCATTCCTACCATCCCTACAAAGCGTATATCATCCAATCCTAAACCAAGTTGCACATTCATCTGCTGCAATGGATACTCCATTCCAACTAAATTCTTGTTAGAAGTTGCTAGTCTAGGACGCCATCTATCAAATATTTGGTGAGTGATTTTGTTGACAACATATACTTCGGAGCTGTTCATACCAAGAGGCAAGATGATAGATTATTAAAAAAAAAAATGATAGTAAATAATGTTAACTAGCTGTATGAAAGAACTATTAGAGCGTTCATCGACAGAGGATTCATCCATGAGTAGTGTTTGGATAAATAAAATGAGAATGGTTACGAGGAGTATGCTCTTCTTTGTTGGGTTTATTCACATTGTGGAGAAAGCCACATCTAAGCAGCTATTGTATTTTAAAAAGACAGCAGCCAATTTAGAGAAGGCGTGAACAGAAAAACGGAAGAGAGAGAAAGAGTGAATAGGAGAGAAAAAAGTTCCGCCCAGGTTCGGTATTTTGGCGTTTTCGAGATAACCAACCGTCAGATCAAGCTGAGATTTTGACACTGTGTTTGTGACAAAGTGTCTACAAGCTGAACGATGAAGATCGGATTCGAAGGTTTCTACCGTCAGATTCCAGAAGGCGTGTCGGTTCCACAATTTGTGAGATCTTTCTATTTATTCTCTTTCGTTTAGTGCTGTTTGTGGTCAAGATAGAGATATTATATGTTGTATGCCTCTAGTTGTAACTAGAGAGAATTTGTTGTAGCCTATTGTTGATTATAGTGGAGATTTGACTTTGGTCATTTTTTACTCTTCACATTGTGGAGGTTTTTCCACGTTAAAATTCTCGTGTGTTGTACTTGATTTATCTACCATATATATTTTCATGCTGGCTGATTTTCCTATAAAAACACATAATTGATCAATAAAAATAGTATTTATTCATAACACTCTTCCCAACATTTGAGTCATTGAAAATCTTTCTCTTAGTAACAACTTTTTATTCTCTATATAATTTGTTTTTTCTTTCTCTCTATAACCACTTTTCATTTTCACTGTACTCATTCCTAAATACAAGTAATTATTCTAGTCATAATTATTCTCTTCATTTCAAATACTGAAAATCATTCTCCCTGATAATCATTTTATTGGCTGATATAATAAAATTTACTCTAACCCATCAAGGTATCAGGATAGGAGGTCATGTGTTCAAGTCCCAGCTGAGTCGTTTTCATCCCCAATGAATATTGATTTCTATTTGAGGGTCATTCTTAAATTTTTAAAGCCGACAAGAGAGGGGAGTTGGTTATTTAACATTTTTTTTTTGAAACTGAAAAATCGAAGCTTTGCTCCACTGTTCCCGGGGTAACCACACCCGTCTCTAAGCCAGACATTGGAAGACATCGAAATAATGAAGATACGGGAGGTGTCTACAAATTAATGTCATAGATGGGTTTCGAACCTATGACCTCGAGGGAGATTTAACATAATTAAACAAATTATCTTCTAAATTCTCATCTCCCTATAATCATTCTCATTCTTGTTGCCCAAAACACTCTAGTTCATTTATGAGACAATCAAATGAGATTTACATCACCTTTGTTCAGTCACAACTTCTCCAGATAAGTTACCAATCTTTGTGAAGGACTCCTTCCAAATAAGAACCTCCTGCAAGTAATTTTCCTTTTGCTCGCCAATGAAGTTGCCGGCAGCTTTTTCATGCTCATCGAAGCTTTTATGGAAACTCCCAGACCGACGTCGAACATCCGAAGGATTCACATGGTAAAATACAGGAAGTAATCGATGCGTAGTCCCGCCCATGGCGTCGATAATCTTGGCCAATTCTTTCAAACACCATTTGGAAGAAGCATAATCTTTGGATAGAACAACGATTGAAGATCTGGATTCTTGAATCGCTTTGAGCAATTCATCACTGAGATTGTCTCCAATCAAGAGCTTCTTGTCGTCCATGAAAGTCATAATTCCTAATTTACAAAGAGCGTCGTACAAAAACCCGACGAAAGTGTTGCGAGTATCTTCGCCTCTGAAACTTATGAAAACATCATAAGTCATTCGAGGACGATTCAGAGTAGTCGGCGATGGTTGAATCTCCATGATTGATTGATTGATTGCACAGATTTTTGAAAATCGAATGGAAATTGGAAATGATGAACGGAAACTCACGATTGAATCTGCTTCATTGCATCATCTTCTTTGCTGATTTTGCTTCATGACTGGGTCTTTTCCAGGTGAATGCAGTTGAATTTTTGTATTAATTGGTTTGTTTGTTGAGTGGTCAGCTTCATTTCTTCGACACATGAATTTGAAAATTAAATAAAAAAAGGAAAAATAAAATATCTTTCTTTCCTTTACAACCAGACAATTGCTGCACATTGGGGTGTCACAAATATTGCTCCATATTTATTTAAAGGTTAAAATATTGTTTTGTTTTCTCACCATCCTGCTTTCAAAAATCTAATTTCAGTATACAAATTTTATTTTATTTTAGATTATAGATATTTAAAAGTTCAATTTGATCATGAATTTTTAAGTTTGTTTTGTTTTAGTTCTTAAATTTTTTTTAAATTTAAAAATGATTTTGTTCACACCAGATTTCAGCAAAGAAGATGAATGCGAGTCACGTATAAATTTGAAATATATATTTGTATTGATTAAAATATGTGCGAATGGTACAATTTCGAGGGCTTTACAACTTATTCCCGTGAGATCGATAGTTGACTTGTTGATCGTGGGATAGATTGTTGACTTGTTGATCGTGGGATAGATCGTTGATCGTGGGATCTGTCGTTGACTTGTTGATTGTGAAATAGATCGTTGATCGTGGGATCTGTCATTGACTTGTTGATCGTGAAATAGATCGTTGATTGTGGGATCTGTCGTTGACTTGTTTATCGTGGGATCGGTCGTTGACTTGTTGATCTCGGGATATGTCGTTAACTTGTTGGTCGAGGGATCGATCGTTGACTTGACTTGTTGATCTGGGATCGGTCGTTGACTCGTTGATCAAGAAATCGATCTTTGATCGTTGACTTGTTGATCGTGGGATCGGTCGTTGACTTATTGATCGTGGGATCGGTCGTTGACTTGTTGATCGTGGGATCGTTGACTTATTCAAAATAAATTTTCATTTACGATAACTCAAAATAGTTACTCTCCTGTTCCACGTTCAAACACTTTACACAAGAGTATATTATTAAATAATAAAGGAGCAAATCAAGAAAATTTGTTATCTACAAAAGAAGTGGAGAAGAGAGAATGTTGTTTGCATTCTAAGTTTGAATGGTCTTCTAAGGAAAGGGTTCAAATAACCTTACAACTTTATTAATTTGTTTTTTCTTATAACTATATTTTAATACATAGATTGGTTTAAAAAAAAATAAAAAAAATAAAAATAAATATATATATATATAAAAACATCATTTAAAACAATTGAGGAAATTAAATTAATTTTCACATTTAAACTGGTCACTATCTGATTTAAAACAATTAAATTAATTTTAGTTTCATCAGAATGAATTAAAAACTTAAACATGACAATCTTTACCTTATATTCAATTTCTACTAAACTTAATTCCCGTGATTGGATTTAGGGTTTAGGAAAACGAGGGGTTGACTCTTTGTTTGTTTTTTAACATATCATAATCTTCTATCAACTTCTCTTCCGTCTCTACCTCACTCCAACATTCCGTCAAATCTCAAATCAAATTTTATATAAAATAAACATTTTTTCTTCTAAACACAAATCTCCAAATAATATTTTTTTAAACAGCAATCCTTAAACAAGTACTTCATATACCTAAAATCACTCAATTTCCTCTCCTTCCTCCACTTTCTCTCCTCTCCTCTCATTAACAATTTTTTTTTTTTACTGAATAGATATATATCAAGAAAAATAATTACAAATTGTGTCATTTTTCATTTTTTTTTATAAATATAATTATTAATTATGAATGAGTACCGTCACATACTTTTTTTTATAACACTGATATTAATACATATTCATAATATAATTGGTATTAATGAATATTTATAATACAATATTAAAAATGAACGTAAGCACTTTAAAATTTGCATACATTGAGGAGAGAACGTTAACAAAGAAAGGAATTTAACTTTACACCAGCAAATCAATATAATTTTGAGAATTTTATCCATCCAGAAAGTGCAAATAAAATAACTCACAACTGAATGGGAAAACAACAGTGTAAAAAAAAACATACATATACAATAATCTGGCTTTTGTCAAAACCTGCTTTCTAAGAGCAGCAGCCTCCACTCTCTTGAGCTTCGCCTTCCTGCTTTTGCCTTAAAAGATTCCTCTTTACAACATTGGATTTTTCCTCCAAGAAATTGGGAACCTCCATTATCTGCACAACCATTGCAAACAATATTTAAATAGGGGAAATTCCAACCCCTTAGAGGCAATAACTATATAATATATATTTTTATATGTGCGGGAGTCTCAACTCAAACTAAGTTTAAGCGCACTTCCATTATTTTCATTGGACATCTGGTCATACAACATTTGATTGTCAAAAAAAAAAAAAAAACAAAAATTTAATTCTTAAATAGATGGTTATAATGAATTGAACTTGTAACTTTATAAGTCGTCAACGCCCTCTATAAGCACTAGTTCAAGTCATGATATTTACTGACGATACTATAAACTTTCTTAGATACTAGAGTCTGTTTGTTTCGAGTGTTATTGAGCTATTATAAATGAGATTTTATAATTACTCTTTAAAAATCACATCCAAACGAGCTACTATTAAAATTTCTTATTCAAAATAACTCTTCATTTCTAATCACTCAAAATAATCATTTCACAAATTTGCAAACAAACACCCCATAAAAAGCTTCCTTTATAAGAAAACAATTCTGAACATGCTGCTCATCAACTTTTGATAATCGGTAAATACAACTGCATTTAAAAATAAATAGGGTAAATTATAAATTTAGTCCCTATAGATTGATGAAAGTCAGAATTTAGTCTCTATGATTTCAAAATCTAGACTATAGTCTCTACGGTTTGGAAAATCTAAAATTTAGTTCCTTTGGTTTGAAAATTAGAATTTAGTCCCTAAGATTCGATAAAATCTAAGAAATAGTCTGACGTTCGTAATTGTTGTTGAATAAAATACGTAGTAGTTATTTTTGTGTTTAATGATGACAGTGTGAGATAAGTAATTAATTGAAAAATAAATGCATATAATTCATACATCACATTTACATACTTAATTCGCTTATGATTTATGAATAACATGGACGATTTTTTAAGTTTTATCAAAGGATAAAATTATATTTCTTCAAACCACATTAGGACTAAATTTTATATTTCTTCAAACCATAGTTTGAAAATTTAGATTTTCAAATTATAGAGACTAAACTCTAATTTTCATAAACGGGACTAAATTTATAATTTATCCAAATTTATAATACCAACAAATGAAAGAAGGGGAAATCTATCTTGACTCAACTTTTTAAACAATTTTCTGAGTCAACGAACAGTCAGTCTGCTATATGTCTACGTATCACATTCACAAGTAAAATATCGTTGGTTTTCTTTGTAAGTTGGAATTAGATGATAACAATTGTATTAAAATGTACCTTTACTGTAAGTTGTTCAAAGCATTTCTCTACATTTTCTCTGGTTTTAGCACTGCATTCAAGAAACAATGATCCAAGCTTGTTGGCAAGTGCAATCCCATCTTCTCTACTGACAGCCCTATCAGATTCCTGAGATTATTGCAACGCATAAAAACTGCAAATTTCAGAGTTCATGTCTAATTATCGGTTTTCGGATGCACGCCTTAAGTTTCAGAGTTCATATCGGATTATCGTGCAAGTTTCGATGAAGCCGTGGGTGTCTGATCAATCATTTCTCATTCATTTCCAATGTAGACATTCTAATTTGGCTTGTACATAAATAAATTAGATTGACAAAGAGTATGGATAAAAATACCTAGGAAGGACGGACACTTCTATGTGTACAAAGTATCTGCGTCGGACACGTGTCAAACACTAATACTTCCGAACACTCTTCAGACACGTGTTTGACACTCAAAATTCCATGTCTTCTTTTATTACTTTTAATTTCGGATACTTCAGGATACATGACACTTCATGGACACCCAATTTATGACTTATTTGTTTCAAGTTGGTGGAAGCTCTTGAAGACGACATCCACGAACTATAATGAAAAAAAAAGAAAAACGAAAGAAAAAAAAGAGGTAAAAGCTTAAGTATTTTGAGATTGTGAGAGGCAGACTTATAAATTTTGATCTGTGTGTTCTTAGTATACATCTAATTAATGATGAGATTTTGTTTTTTATTAGACTTAAATGAATTCATATAAATAACTATGTGAGTTACTTAATATTCATCCTTGTTTGAAATATTTTTCATAGTTAGTGAGCTTTTTTAATATTTTGAATTTTATCTCCTTGATGTACTCGTGTCTTACATTTTAAAATATGTCGTGTTCACGTCCGTATCGTGTCGTGTATGTATCTCGTCTACGTGTCCATGCTTCTTAGAAAAATACGAAGGACTTACTTTATCAACTTTGTTTCCAACGAGCATCTTGACACAGTCCGGATCTATCAAATAGAGTTCCATTTCTTTCGCCCATGCATCCAATAAGTTTGTAAAGGTTTCTCTCCGGGTCACATCATAAACTATGACAAACCAGAAGACATGTTAGTATATCAAAATTTTCACTCTAGAATTCATCATGAGCTCTTATTTTAGGATCTTAAGATTTTGACTAACATCTGACAAAGAATCTGCACCACTGCTGATAGAATAGAAAATTGAAAATCAAGAAAAAGGTACGAATGAAATATAAACAATAAGGTTTTATCCAAAAACATCTCTGAATGAGATATTTCACTTTCTAATAAAAGTAACTTCACAAAAGTTATATGTTCACGGGGTGGGGTGGGGTGGGGACTGGAATGACTTTATCGTCTCCATCCCCGCTACCAATTTTAATCCTCATCTTTGCAAAATTCACTGAAATTTTTTTCAATAAATGGTACTGACGCGGAATTCACCGGGATCGGCTCCCCATGAGAAATATTCCCAATTTAATTTCTTTTTCTTTTCTTTTTATTATTCTCAAAATTTTACCAACTTTCTCCATCTTAAATCAATTCACTATAATTTATATAATTTTTTCAATAGTTAAAGATAAATATTTATTAGTTTCAAGTAGATATTTAATTAGGTAAGAAAAATATTCATACAAATAAAAATTTCTAAAACTTTTTTGATATAACTGCATTAATTTAAAAAAAAAAAAAAAAGAAAAAAAGAAAAAAGATATATATATATATATATATATAAACGGGGAATTCACCGCCCCATGGAAAAAATGGATATCGCTAGATGGTACAACTTCAGTATTTCTTTCATTTGATGTTCTTTCCTTGTGATCATTTGAATATTCAGGCTGAAAGAACTAGTCCCACCTTGACCTTATATTTCCAATTCAGTTCATAATATAACCGACTATCTTCTTCGCATCCTTCTCCTAAATCAATGATATTATCAGGCTCAATTATTACACAAGTAGCACACTCCAAAGCATCTAAGGTTTGGTATAATAGCATCATTTCATATGTTTAACAAAGATATCGTAGAGAAATCATGAGTTTAAATTAGATATTACTATGATAGCATATACAATGGAATCAGAGAACTGACGGTAAATCACAGAGTGCATCTAGATGGAAGAACAAGGATGGCATTGGATAGCTTACCAAGTATGATCCCTTGAGCACCTCTGTAATATGAACTAGTTAATGCTCTGAATCTCTCTTGTCCAGCTGCACCATTAAATCTTCAGAAAGTAAGCCACATTTTCTTTAAAACTGACTTAAAAAATATTAAGTTGATGCTTCAGAAAGCCATCCACCTTTTAAGTGCATAGTTTTATAGTTCATATTTAAAAGCTATAAAACTCGGACACTTCAAAATAGAGAAAGAATTCGTGTCAGACACGTATCGGACACATGTTGAACACACATTCTTCTCAATACTTCTCGGACATGTGTCTGGCACACTATTTTACGTGTCCTTATTTTATTTATTTATTTTTAATAATCGGACACACCTTAGACACATCTTGTAAACATGTGTGGTCTTTGAGGTCAAATATTAAAAGGTCAAACTCATAATATTAATGCTATAGTCAACAAACTTATAAAAGGTAAAGAAAAAGTAAAAGAAAAACGAAAAAAAGTCATCTCTCATTTATCACAAAAAACCAACTACATTTCCTTCTTTTTCATGAAAAAATCCGTCTTCATCTTCTGAATACTCGTTTGCCGCAATCTCCAGGTGGCATGCCTACTCGATATCCAATATAATTAACTTGATATTCTATGCTTTTTAGTTGAGTAAATTTAGTATTTTATGCTAATTTACATATTTACTAAAAAAAATTAACGCATCTTCACCGTATCCGTGTCCTAAGTATTTAGAAAATGGCGTCTCGCCATATCCTATCGTGTCTGTATCTGTGTCGGTCCGTGTCTAACTTAAATATTTCAGTCACAAAGGGAAAATAAATTGTAATTGCAACTTAAATTAACAGATCAATGACCAAAAAGCGTTCACAACTAGTGGTTACAGTTGGTGGCAACAACCCATCAAGGGTCAAATTCCACTGCTCCAGTTACCTTCTTCTAAACAATGATTATAATAAATAATTGTGATTTTTTTCTTCCTTGCTCACAATCTATTATATCACAATACACTACTTAGTCCTCCCAAAAATATCATCGGATATAATTAAATTTATCTCAATCTAATTATTTAAGTTTTTGGATTGATTTGTGCTTTGACCTAATTTAACAAAGTATAAGAGTAAAAGGTCATGAATTCGAGTCCTTCTCCTTCTCAAGTCGATTTCCTTCTCATTTACAAATTAACGTGGTTTAACATAATTTAAGAAACTGTTTTCCTCAATTGCATTTTTTTTAAACCTATGAATGAAATACAAGCAAATGAATCTATCATTTGTCGGTAAGAGCAATAACTCAGGATCTAGTTAATCTCCACCCCAATATTCTTCATTTTTTAGAATACCAATAAATCTGAAATCAAAATTGCCTAGATCTCAAAATTGGATTCAATCACACATATCTGATCGTAATATTTGGCCTAAAAGTACGTTTTTGCATCAATTTAAAAGAACTAAATAATCCAGAGATTCAAAGTCCAACTTCCGAATTGAAAGCATAAAGAAAGAAAAAGTGAAACAGAGATCCAATCCATTCAATTCATTACCAGTATCCCAGATGGTCAGCTTCAATCTCTTTCCACCGACCGTAAGTTGCTTGATCTTGAAATCCACACCTATAGACAACATCGAACATAAATTCCCCCTTCCAGTAACTAATCAGAACAAAGTCAAATTCCACATAATCAATCACCTGAACTTTCCTTAATCAAATACTTCCAAACCTCCATTTCTATACTAAATTTCAAATTAAAGTAAAAGACACACGAAGTTAGGGATTTAAAACTAAACAAATAAAGTTAGAAATAAGCATAATGCAACAGAAACAATGAACTCAATCGATTAATTCAGTCAGGGATAAACAGAAGTACCAATGGTGGGAGTGAGATCGTGGATAGAGGCGGAGACGAAAGAGAGTAGAAGGCTACTTTTACCGACGCCGGAGTCGCCAATCAAGAGCACCTTAAATGAGAAATCGTAGACACTGATCTGGCCGGACGGCGATCCCATCACGAATTTCTCGTCTCCGGTGATGATCCGGTGGTGGTTTTTGGTTTCTCTCTCTAGAAAAATAGAAATGGAGTTTTGAAAAGGAAAACGGGAAGGAAGAGAGAGAGAGAGAGAGGGAAATGCATTTTTATAGATGGTAATGGCGACGTGGTTTCATGTATTGAGAATTTTGGATTGAACGGAGAATAAAGCGAAAGAGGACCTCACAAGAAAACGGCTGTCCTAACTTTTTTTTAAATAAGTTAAAAACGGTAAACTACAACCGATTTTTTTTTTTTTAATCGATAATCACACTATACTTCTCGAAATCACGCCAGTTCTTAAGTTAGCCACCGAGAAACATCAACAGAATTTAGAAATTAGAGGAGATTTTTCATGTATTATTAAAAAAAAACGTTATTTTTAAGAGTACAAATAAGGAAAGGGAGACATCAAACCATACATAGGATCACGTGAGTGTTGAATGAGATTACCATCAAATAATAAAATCAACACATCACTCATACGTAAAAAAACAAAAAAAAAACATTATTCTTTAAGAGTTGGTTCTATGATCAAATTTTGAAATATATATATTTGAGTTATAGTAATGTTTTTACACTATTTTATACATATCAAAAATATGAAATAATTAAGTTAGTTGAAATCTATAAGCTTTTTGTTTGTTTAATTAATTTGATTGAAGCTTTTTTAGTTCATGACTATTAATTTTACTTAGATTGAATATGTTTTTCGTGTATTTGAATTTTTTTTTCTAAAATTTTAACATTTGTAAACTTTTATTTCCATTTTTCTCGATACTCATGAAAAATCCTCGCATTTTTAATAAATATCAACTTTTAGCATAAATTCATGCATATCAAAAAATTAGGCAAAGCTTGTCATGGAATGATCTAGTAAAAGATTGATAGCAACTGATCGATGAACATCTCTAAAACTAACAATGGCGTTTGGCTCCTCATTTTTTTTTATTGTTGCAATTTGTCCACTTTTTATTATATTTCTTTGGGTATTCAAATATTAGGACAATTGAAATAACCGAATCAACTCAATTCAATTTGAAGAGTTGGGTTATGTTATCAATTTATTTGAGTTGAGTTTGATTCAAATAAATAAAATTTTTATGAGTTGAGTTGGTTGTTGACTTGATTTAAATTAATTTAGATTAATTCGAATTTAAAAATAAATAATAATATTTTTTTATATTTATAACATAATTGTATATGCATTTATTTATTTAATTATTATTCTAAAAATTTTTATTTTATAGTATTCCTTAAAAAAATTTAAGTCTTTAATATGTATATATTTTATGATATAAATTGAAGTTGTATTGTTAATAGAAGTAATTATATTGTTTCTATAAATATTGAAAAAAATAATAAATATATACTCAAAATTTTTTCATGATCTATTTTGTTGGTTTTGTTTGTCTTTACTCTATAGAAGTCAAATTATATCATCTATTTATTTTATTTTAATTATTTATTTTTTATGGAATTCAAATGTATTAGTCGTTATGTTTTATAGTTGTGATCTTTTACGTGAATCATGTATGTATGACTAATAAATTTAATATTTATATCATTTGATATGACAAATGACCAGAGATTTTATTTTGTTTATGTATAATGTATGACTAATTTGATGAAAGATATTTTATTTATAATGTATGGAAGACTTGATGACCCAATCCAAAAATATAAAATTCTGTTTAGTTGAGTTATCTTTTTAATTGAATGAAGTTGGATTTGAAAAGTGGCCAACCCAATTTTTTGTGTTGATAAACAACCTACCTCAACCCATGTTTATTCCTAGTATTTCTAAAACTCAACCAAAAATGAAAAGAGGAACCAAAGAACCTCAGTTTTTTAAAGTCTTTTCCTGTCTTGAAAATGGAATCATTAATAAAGAAAAGCATAAGCTGATGTCCCATGATTACTTAGTCAGAGTCTTGCTACACAACAGCGAGTCGAGGTCCAGAGGCAACATTTCGGTGGAGGCTCGAAGGCAACACCCTAAACCTAGACGAAATTGTAATTGAGTTCAAGTTTTTCATATTTAGGCTTTTATGTATTTGAGCTGTTTGTTTTAATAGGATTTTACGAGACTACACTATATAAATTCTCTAAATACTCTATTCTCTTTAGATTTAGATCTACATTCTTGTATTTGTTTTATTCCTAATAAAATTGTTCTCTTTTCTGTCCATGAACGTAACTAACACATCGTTAATGAACCATGTAAATCTGTATATTTGTCTCACTCACTTTCTCTCTATTTTATCTTAATTGATATTCCGACTTCATAACCATTTCTAATTTAACTGATCAATCATCACCAATAAAACCATACCATCATTCATTACTCTACAGAAATCAGTCACTCACCTCACATCCTACCAATAAGCTAAACAACAACATTGTTTTCTTTCTTTTACTTTGGCAAAGGGAAGAATCCAATAACAATACAACAAAACTTGCATTGAATTACCAACATAGTGAATCCGTGGAACGTGTCGATATATACGTAATTTATCCATCACTTGTCCATGTTAGGGCTAGAAGAACAATGACAAGTGCAGCAAATATCGTCGCACCCGCGAAGAACCACAACACTCTGCTCTGCCCTCGGTTACCACTGTCGTCGCTCTCTTGACTAGTTAGCTCTATTTCTTTAAGAAGCTCTCTCACTTCATCGATATCTGCATCTTTCGCAGCCTGTACCAGTTTACTTTGAACCTTCTCCAACTTTGCTAGCCTTCGATGTCTCGAGACATCTTTCGCTGTCCATATGAATTCAGTCATTTTCCATAGGAGGATGCCAACATATATTGCAACAACACAATCGACAGAGTAATGGTGGCGTTCTCGTATTTCGCGCTGAGTGCTGTGTATCACGAAAAGCCATATAACAGCCGAGCTATAACCTCCATAAGCCTCCTGTTTCAGTACGCCATGTATTAAGAGTCTGAACTCCATATATATATATATATATCTATAGTCAGGAGACAATATATCACAACAAGGAGTGTAGAATATGTACCGTCCAGGCCATGGCTGTGAGCACGGCAACGAACATGTGGCCGCTGTATATGAGGTCGTTGCAGCCACCCCCAGCCTTTGTAAGTAAATTGTACCAGGAAGATTTTTCATTGGGTGTTGGTCGTAGGAAATCGAGTAAGAAGCTCATTTTACCCCAATCCGGTCCGTAGTCGCCAAGAAGTTGTCCAGGATCAGCTGGGAAAATAACATTACAAATGTAACAGCTCAGTAGAGTGGAAGCACACTGCTAAAATAGAGAAATTTGTAGTCATTATGAGCAAACTATCCTCTACTAAGTTATCTAGTCAAGTACTTGAGCTGAAAACACTCTTAAAAGTATAGAAGTTGTTGAAGTTAAAAGTATAGAAGTTTATCTAGTCAAGTACTTTTGTAAGGATTTTTCAACACATTTATAACATAAGGTGGACTACTTCTCTCATAGTCAATTGATTTTGAGATGGATGCTCACACTATCAAATATGGTATAAGAGCTCCGAGTTATTGACCCTTGAAATTTCGAGGACCCCACTCAAGCGGAAAAATACTTAAGCAGGCATTTGATGATCCCAAAAATTAAGATCCAACCCAAGTGAGTGAGCCAAAGCGAGTATTTCAGGTCACAAGTTCAGATCTAATCCAAGATAACTTTCCAAAAAATGGCGTCATCTTGAGGGAGCATGTTGGAAATACTCACCTTGTGGTCATTTGTCCCACATTTATATAATATGTGGGCTACTCCACTCATAGCCAATTAGTTTTGAGATGAAACCCCATATTACATAATAGAACTGCTATGTAGTCAAGTACTTAAACTAAAAACATTCTACAAGTACACACACAAAGCAGTCGTTTAAAAAAAAAAAAAAATACAGACTTAAGTTTGCTCTCAAATTATTTGAGATTTTCAATCTAAAGTAAGTTTGGTCACAGTACAAGTCTTTGGTGTTTAGGGTCTTAGAAGTTAGAATTGTGCTGACAAAAAAGGAAAGATTTAAGTCGCTTACCAAAAGCTCTGTCCTGATATAGTAACTGGCGAATTGTATCAGAATCTTCGGCATACGGAACGTAGTACTTCTGTGCCCAACGATGAGGGTATGCAGGGACTCTGAATCGAGAATTCGCACACCATGGCCTTGCAGATGGTAGAATTGTAGATACAAAAGTTATGGACCTAAGAAGTCGGCCAATTGCCATTGTGAACATATACCTTGCACCAAGTCCTAGTCCAGGAGCTTTTACTGAATCAAACAACACAGAGAAAGCCAGCATAATGAACAGCATCAGGAAGTGGTGCAATCCAATAATACGAGCTCTCAATATCTCCACAACCCCGAGAGGGAGTTTCTCGTTCATTGCCAGGAGAAACCATTGTCCAATATCAGGAAGAGGAGATGTGTCACTGTCGAATGTGAAGAAAATCACAATTTTTTCAAATTTTAACTGAAAAACGAACTATCTAAGAAATGAAACTAAATAAAATGTTAACGAGGAAAACAGTTTATACTGAGAGTACCCAGATATACATCAGATTTTTATTTTGATGTTACTAGGGTATTGAATGCAAAAATTAGCCACTCAAGCTGATATACATTTGAGCATGTATTTTATAAAAGTTAAATTACATAAATATACACATAAAATGCTGAAAAGTATGGACTTCACTGTGACAGAGGCATACAAGAACTATATAATAAACTGTTGAGGATTAAAACTAAAACCATCTGTTCTAGAAGAGCTTTCACCAACAAGAAAAGATCCTAAAACTTCCAATACCAGTTTTATTCTATATTGGAAGTCTGTATGTGCAACGCCCGTGGTCTAGGATTTGGACGAGGTCTTGGAATCCGGACTTGGCCCCTATGGCATCGGCATTCCCCTACCTCCCATGAGACTCGTCCATGTCACCTACTAACCTTTAGGGTAAATTCCTAGGAGGTCACCTAATCTAGACCATGCTTAACTGTGAAGTTCTTACGATTAAGCCACTGAAAAAGAAATGCACCTTGTTGGCATAGATAATACAAATTAATTCTTTTAAGCATTTCTTAATCTTGAGTTTTTATTCCCAAGATCTCTCTCATTCGAATGTGGACTCAGTTATACCCCTCTTCACTGCGGGCGTTATAGTATGTCGCACAAGAAATTCTTTTACTTAGTAGTTTGTACTAACTACTAAAGTACAGCTGAAGAAAAAAAAAAGTAGCCATCAAAAGAACTACTCAATGCCTTCAAATTATTTTGTTGGAAAGAATGAAATTTCTTTGAGATGCTTCTCAGGAGTCCTAATGACTTTCCAGTTGCTTGCAATAATCAATTTCAATCCTAAACAATAACAAGGCAAGGACTTCGTAGTCTTCTTTAAAAAATATGACTGCATCAACATTCATCAGATGTTCTTTAAATCCAACGACTACCAAGTAATGATGATATCGATTTTCATCCACACTCATTACATCTAGTTTCTTTAACCAGATATAGGCGATACATATTCTGAAAAATATTAGGAATTAGATCAACCATAATCAGCTAATAACGGATGCAAACATGATTTCAAATCCAGAAATGGGTATATTAAAAAAAAAACCCAGAAATAGCAACAAATCAAGAAACCCAGGAGCTACAATTTCAAACCACTGTTTGAGGAAAAAAAGGAAAATGACTGATGCTATGCAACTTCTAAACTGGGTTTGTTAGTCAATTAAGAAAAATGTCAGTATTATATATAGGGAGAAAAAATAAATTTATTAGAAGAACCTCTTTCCATAAGTGATAGAAATCAAATCTTAGGAGATTCAACACCAAACTGAATCTACCAACCAGAGCAATAACTTGGCCGCATTAATGTGTGCACAATTAGGTTTGAATCTCCCACTCTCACATTCTCGAATTCAAATTAAAAAAAAAACACCATACTGAATTTTCAAAAAAAAAAAAAGAAGGTAATTTTCTAAAAAAATCAGTTTTTCCAGTCAACGCAGGCTTTGATGAAGTTCGATTTCCGGTAATTCACTCTTAATGACTTTCCAAAAATATCAGATCCAGCCCCCAATTTCCCGATCTCACAAAAAATCAAAGGAACTAGCTATCATAACCGGAGAATTAACCTGTGCAGATCCATGGAATCGCAACTAAAATCAGCTACCTAAAACAATCAGGAACCAATTTCAAGTTCAAGCAGCTCAAAAATCGGAAATCAAACACCTCGCTACAAGTTCAAATCTAACTAATCGTTCAAACAATCCACTTCAAATCACGATCCTCCAGCATACGTATCACAAAAAAGAGACAAAATTAGAACCCTAGGGTTACCTGTGCCAATCAAGACCGAGGACGGCGGTGACAAATCGAACGCAGAGGGCTTCGAAGAGCAGAGTAGCGAGCATGAAGATCATGGAAGAAAGAAAAGGAATGGCGGAACGGAACTCGGAAGACCAGCGCTTGTAGAATGGGACACGAACCACGGCGGCAAGAGCAAGAAGGGACCATAGGGCTGGCTGGAGACGGGAATGCCATAGCGGCGAGACGTGGTTGAGGTAGTCGATTGCGACATACGATATGGCGATAAGGCCAAGTCCGCCGATCTTGGCAGCCGGCCGCCGCATTTAGTGGCGGCGGTGACGGACGGAGAAGATAAGTGACTGTTAAGAACGATAGTTGAGTGAAGGTGGGCGGTTGAGATTGCAACTGTATCTCCGCTTAACAAGGCTTTGTATTTATTACTGATGGCTTATAAGTTATAAGTTAACTAAGTTAGATCATTGTTAAATTAAGAGGATTTTTTATGTAAAAAAAAAAAAATAAATAAATAAAAATAAAACATAAATTCTTTGACCTGTCGCTAACTTGAGAGGGTCTAAAAGTCATAAATGAGAGAAGCATATTGAGATGAAGTATCATCTCACGAGAGACATAATGCATAAAGTTGAAGTTGTGTGTCACCAGCGTTGCTAATCATAGCGTTCGAGAGTATCTAAATAGTTTAGAAGAAGCGTTTTCTACAATCTAGAGCAAGTATGAACTTTATGTTTGGCTAACATCAATAAAGTCTTATTATGACTTCAGTGGTAACGGGAGATTGTTAGGGATCATGCTATAAATGCCTAATAGTTTATAGTTTAAAGAACAAAATTTAATGTATTTTTTTGTTATTAATAAAGAGTTATCAAATGTCATTGGTTGCACATTTAATTATTAAATCGATCACTAATGCATTAGTTGGATTAGTGACATCAAGCCTATGGTAATTAATATGAATAATTGGATAAGTATTTAAGACATAAGTTGATCTAGATTCAAGTGAAAACCTAAAATCGTCTACATTATATGGACTGAGGCTAAGCGCCCAAGCTTTGGTGACACGTTACTATGACTTGCTTTACAATGTGAATACATGTTAGTGGGATGCATATGCAAAAAAAGTTTTTGCATAAGATTGTATCAAAAATATTGAATATGTCTAATAATTTTGTTATAGACGTAAATCAAATATTTCACTAAGATAATCATATACTAATATGTTCTTAATCTTGAGTGAGTTGTGAATTTTTGGTTATGAAAGCTTCATTTGATATGCATGGTTAAACTAGTCAAATAACGTCAGGTCAATAAACTTTCTACATTAGAGATTGCCATTATAAGTGAGTAAAAGAAACACAACGAGTATAAGATTAAAATTCACTGTTTTATTATTGAAGAAATTGAAGAGTTGTTTCCTTAAGACCAGATTCCGCGAGCTTGAGTAAAAGGTTCCCGCCTTTTACTGGCTCGAAAGGATATTGTTTATGGTTGAATCATGAACAACTTATTCATTAGAAATCAGTGACACTTAAGAAGAAAGATGTAATCATAGGAGTAAATCAGATCTTTTGACCTAACTGTGAATTAAAAATAATCTCATGAAAGATCATTTAGTTGATGACTAATTATATCTATGAACATAACTTATTTTATAGAGAATTCGATTACTGCAAAACAATGAAATTAACGCGCCACCGGCTATTACCACGACTTTTCCCAATCTTAATATGCATCATACACTATGGGTAAGACTTGCACCATTTTTTCTTAACTTTGACCAGATGGATATCATTATTTATTTATTTTTTTTAATGTTGACCAAACAAAAAAAATAAGACTTCAAAGTCAACTCCTCAACACCGTTGTATACAACATGTTTTTTTTTTTTTTTTTACCATTACCTTTATAAATAATTAATATATTATACTTATAAATGAGGTACATCAATTCATGTTTTTAGAGGGGACTTCTTCAATTTTGATGTTGGAAAAATGGCCTGACAATAAATAAGAAGAAAATCTTCATTTTTGTAACAAAAAATATAGAAATTCATTTCTTTATTATTAGATCTACAAAGTTAGAGATCTATGTTCAAAAAGTCGATATTAGGTCTCTGCTCATGGAGATAAGAGTTTTCCAACGAGATAGGACACTTGCCGTTTTGTATTGCCGGCCACCACACGTTACCGCTGTGCTCCGATGAGTGAATAAAGACTATCATCTAATTGGTTGAAGTTAGGGATTTGACTGAAGGCTATCTATCACAGAGATAGAAATGAAAATGATAGATTGAAGGAACCAAATTCTAAAATTTAAAAGAAAAATAAAGATGGAACATGCGTGAGATGGCCGCAAATTTTGACTCTTATTATTTACTTATGTATACATATATATACACATATATATAATATATATATATATATATTGTGAAATGCAAGTAGCTATTTATTTATTGGTGTTTTCATCTTGACTTTGAATAAAGATAATAGACTCACCAGTGGGCGTTGGTTGCAGCCATGGCGGATGAGCTTAGAGCTCAGCGCGGCGGTTGGATTTACGACGTTTTCATAAGCTTTAGAGGCGAAGATACGCGCAAAAACTTCACAGATCATCTCTACTATGCATTAAAAGATGCTGGCATCAATGTCTTTCGAGACGATCCCGAGCTCGAACGAGGCGAAGACATATCATTCGAGCTCGAAAAAGCAATCCAAGGATCCAAGGTTGCTGTTATCGTTTTCTCCCAAAACTACGCGGACTCTCGATGGTGTTTGGAGGAGCTCGTGAAGATCATGGAGTGTAGAAGAACTTCGAGGCAGCTCGTTTTGCCGATATTTTACGATGTCGATCCCTCGACCGTAAGAAAGCAAACCGAGGGATTTGAAGAGGCTTTTCTTCGACACGAAGAGTGTTTCTTTTCCGACATTGATCGAGTTCTTTCGTGGAGGATGGCTCTCACTGAAGCTGCGAATTTATCTGGTTGGGATTTGAGAAACGTTGCAGATGGGTATTTGCTTCTTTCCCTCAATCTTCATATTTCATTTCAAGTCAACGATATATATATATATATACATATATATATATATACATATATATATATATATATATATATATTTAATTTTAGTTGCTAAGCTTTTTTTTATTAATTATTATTATTTTTATTTCAGTTTAGATATAAGTAATTTAATGATAAACTTAGCATGATACTTAACAAATCAACATATGAGAGAAAGAAATTGGCCTAAAAGGAGAAAAGATTATAAGAAATGGGCTGAAATAACTTGAAATCTTAGGGATTGCATGTAACCAAACATCTTAGGATAGTATTTCATGCTCGTCACACATTCATTTAGCATTCGGTTCATTCTCTTAACTACACTATTTGCTATAAAGCCACGTGCTTTAGGATATAATGAAAGTTAATTCACATTAATTAGATAAGAAAGATCATGAGTATACAAGTGATAACAATCGTATAGATTATATATTTCTTTTTTAGTGAAATAAAAAATAAAATCATAAAAAATTATGTCTAAAGTGGATAATATCATTATCAATATGAATATCGATCAAAGATTTCGTATTTATTAATTGGTATTATAGCTATGCCCCTATCATAGTCATGTCAGTAGAATTTTCAAGATATGAGCTAAATGGATTGACTACTAACCGTGTATTCTCTCTAGAGAAAAACAATTAGCCGAATATGTAGTCATGAAAAATATCTTTTTTATGGACTAGCAGTGTACTCTCTCTCATATAAAGAGCTATTGGTATGAAATCTTCTTAGCGAACGAACTATTTGAAGGGATGCACGGTCTTTGATTGAAGGGAGAATTGAGTACTCGAGTGTTAAGCATAGAACATGCGTCCAAATTGACAGGTTCAACGATACTTTATTTGATGAGTGAATCGAATTGTGTTGCATTACAAAATTGTCGTCTTTATCAGTTAGTATTAGAATCATGCCATCATCATAGTCAATGTCAGTAAAATTTTCAGGTGTACTAGGACAAAGAAGTTGGAATTGAATTGCTTAAATAAAGTTAACATCACATTGGTTAGATAGTGAAAATATCACGACGAGAAAAAGAAATTAGTCTGAAATCTTCTAAACACGTCGACTATTTGAGAGGAGGCTCGACCGTTGCTTCTTTTTCTTTGAGCATAGATGCTTATGTTAGCTTAATGAATCTTGCTTAATTTCTACTATGTTTAGCCTATAATTTATATCAATATCATATTAGAGAAAATAATAAATATTAATTTCCTCATCATCAATTAATAATTAGCAATATAAATGTACTACTAAATAAATCTGAATTGTTCATGGCAGACATGAGGCAAAATTCATTAGGTTGATTATTGAAAAGATATCAAGGGAGCTCAACAGCACATACTTATTCATAGCACTTTATCCAGTTGGAGTTGAACCTCGTACAAAAGTTGTCCTATCACATCTAGATATTGGATCCAACGGTGTAAGATTTGTTGGAATTTGGGGCATGGGAGGAATGGGCAAAACAACCATAGCAAAATCACTATACAACCAACTTTACCACAACTTTGAAGCAAGATGCTTCCTTGCCAACATCAAAGACATCTCTAACCAACCCAACGGTTACGTCCGCCTACAAGAACAACTCCTCTCATCGATCTCAAAATCTACCAAGACAAAGCTCGAAAACCCCGACCAAGGAATCGCAGTGTTGCAAGAAAGACTCCGTCGCAAGAAAGTATTACTGATACTAGACGACGTAGACCAAATCACGCAAATAAACGCACTGGCAAGAAGCCGAGAGTGGTTTGGATCGGGAAGTAGAGTTATCATTACTACACGAGATCAGCATTTGCTGACCCAACTCGAAGTAGACGGGATATGCAACGTGGATGAAATGGACGAAATCGAAGCTCTCGAACTCTTTAGCTGGCATGCCTTTCGCAATAGCTATCCTTCGGAAAGCTGCTATCTTCGGCTTTCGAGGAGCGTCGTGAATTACTCGGGAGGATTGCCGTTGGCCCTAGAAGTATTGGGATCTTTTCTATATGGAAGGAGTGAAGCAGAATGGGAAGATACATTGAAGAAGTTGAAGAGAATTCCAGAGGATCAAATTCAAAGGAAGCTTAGGATAAGCTTTGATGGGCTTAATGATGACACATATAAAGACATATTTCTTGATGTGTGTTGTTTTTTTGTTGGAATGGACAAAGATTATGTTGTGCAAGTGTTGGATGGATGTGGTTTTTTTCCAATGATTGGAGTTAGTGTGTTGCTTCAAAGATGTCTTTTGACAATTGGTGACAAAAATAAGTTGATGATGCATGATTTACTTAGAGATATGGGGAGAGAAATTGTTCGTGACAACTTTCCCAAACAGCCTGAAAGACGTACAAGACTTCTTGTTCATGAAGAAGTGGTTTCTGTACTTTCAACACACAAGGTATGTAGTTTAATAACTTTTAATTTTGTTTCATTTTGATTTATATATATATATAAATATATATATTATTTCGTTCTGATTCTTACTTGTTTATATATATACACACACATATATAAATTGACAAGAATCAAAATAGAACAAAATTGAAAGTTTATATAAGTGTGTTTGTTTTTGGTAGAAAAGATTAGAATTGAGGAATTAATAGTGGTTGAATACTTGTTTGAGGATTAATATTTAGTAGTGAGCTGAATAATTAATTATTTGTTTGAGAATTGATATTGAGAGTAGTGATTGAATGATATATTTGATGGAGTGATTTGATTGAAACTTTGATATGTGGTTAAGAGTGATTATTTATTACCAAATACAAACAAATGATTTTTGAAGATTGGTGGCTAACCACTCCTCCTTAACCAAAAACAAACATAGCCTATATATATATAGAGGATCTCATTATTCTACGATGAAAAAGTGGAGAATCCTTCAAACATTTATAAGATAGAATAAACTACTCATCTCATTGTCAATTAGATAATTAATTGGTATTGAGATATCAGATGCCTACACTTTCTCATATAATATTTGAGCCCATAAACCCAAATGGACATTCCGTCGATCTAATAAAAATATTGAAATTTGGATCGAATGATTCTAAGATTGATACCCACACTTTCTAATATATATATATATATATATATATATATATATATTACTAACTTTTACTCTATGCATTTTAAAAATATGTTCACATTATAAAAATTATCGAACAAATTTGCTAGTCTTTAGTTTTTCATAGAAAAAAGATGATTTATCATCGCTTATACCTATGATATTTTCTTCGTCTAACTAATGCTGGACAATTTTGTTTGCATTTCAACAAAAATTGTATTAGGAAAGCGGTATTTTAGCAAATTAGAACTCCAAATTTTGTTAATAAACTCAATATTTTAGAAGTTTGAATGTTTAAATTAATATTGAGAGATTAATTTGATTAGGGAAGTGATGCAACAGAAGGCATAACATTAAAGCTACCAAGATTTAACAAGGAAATTATAAAGTTGAGTACAAAAGGGTTTAATGAAATGCAAAGATTGAGATTACTTCAACTCAACTTTGTGAATGTAAGTGGAGATTTCAAGCACATTTCTCAAGAGCTAAGATGGCTTTGTTGGCATGGCTTCCCTTTCAAGTTCTTACCAAAAGACTTTACTATGGACAAAGTGGTTGCTTTAGACTTGAGATTTAGCCAAATCAGATTCTTTTTGAAGGACTCCAAGGTAACACACTTATTTCTTTATTTACTTTATTTATTTATCAATTTTCAAAATTTATTTAAGAATATTTTAGAAAAAATCTTATATGAGTGTTCTTATGATTAGCCCAAAGTTAAATTTCTATAAAACTTAGGGTAAGATAATATGATTATTACAAGTTTGATTTTTAAACATTTTGAACTTTATAAATGTTCAATAGTTACTAAAATTTTGAGGTTTGTAAATATATTCATTATTTTGGGTTTTTCTTTTTTGATGTTTTAAAAGAAATTATAAACCATCTATAAGAAAATTTGAAATTTTGTTTTGTTCAACTATATTAATCTATGATTTTATTAAACATTAAATTCACACGTGCATGCATACACACACGATTAATATAAAAAAAAGAATATATCACAAATTATTAATTAAGTCTTAACGGGGGATGAAGACAACAAATCCTACGTAGAAAACATTACGAGATCAACTCGAACCACTAATCGAGTTGATGCTAATGCATCACTAGTGCTATGCTCGCTTTGACAATTAAGTCTTTAACGTTAAATGATCAAATAGATAGAAAATTGAACATTAATAGTTTTTTGTTTTAAAACTTTTTTTAATAATTTTAGAATAATGAACATAATCAAGGAGGGAAAGGGGCTTTTCTTTTTAGAGTCTAAACTTATAATTTAACCAAAATATAATAATATATACTTTCAAAAATAGATAAGATTTTCAAATTTTAAGGAGGGAAAGGCCTTTTCTTTTTTAAATACAAAGAGGGAAGAACTACGGTTAACAAAACTATTGTCATCAATCTTTTAGGTCCCGTTTGATAACTATTTTGTTTTTTATTTTTGGTTTTGGAAATTTAAGTCTACAACTACTACCTCAACACATAATTTTTATAACTTTGATGTCTACATCTTATTTGTGTTTTTAAAAACAAAACCAAAATTTGAAAACTAAAAAAAAAAAAACTTCTAAATACTTGTTTTGGTTTATGAAATTTGGTTATGATTTATATACTAAACAAAAAAACGTTATCAAGCAGGCACTTGGTAGTTTAAAGATTTAGTGATTAGTTTAAGATTTAGTTACAAGCCTTTGAAATAAACTCTCAAAGCACACAAAGACGAAAATGACCCTAATTTTGTTCTTTTCATCATTTCAAAACAGTTTCTCAAGAATTTGAAGTTTCTCAATCTTAGCCATTCACATTACTTGACCCACACTCCAAACTTCTCCAAAATTCCCAATCTTGAGAATCTAAAGCTCAAAGATTGCAAGAACTTGGTTGAATTGGACCCAACAATTGAAGAACTCAAGAGGCTAAGTTTCATAAACTTGAAAGATTGCAAATCCCTCAAGTCTCTTCCAAAGGGTTTCTCCAAGTTAAAATCTCTCCAAACTCTCATTCTCTATGGTTGCTCAAAGCTTACAACTTTGCCTCAAGATTTAGGAGAAATGGAATCACTAATAACCCTAATTGCTGATGAGACAACAATAAAACATGTTCCTCCAACCATTGTAAAGTTGAAGAATCTCAAATATTTGTCTCTTTGTGGTTGTAAAGGGCCACCCTCCAAATCATTAATCCCTTCAATCTTTTGGTCTTGGATTTCACCAAGTACTACACAATGTACTTCAAATTCAATTGTTCTCCCTTCCTCTTTACAAGGCTTAAACTCCTT
Source organism: Cyclanthera cordifolia (assembly GCA_037832605.1). Taxonomy (NCBI): domain Eukaryota; kingdom Viridiplantae; phylum Streptophyta; class Magnoliopsida; order Cucurbitales; family Cucurbitaceae; genus Cyclanthera; species Cyclanthera cordifolia. The sequence goes on from JBBMEG010000950.1 coordinate 37,581, forward strand.
GAAAACCCTACGCTTAAACAATTGTAACTTGTCAAATAATACAATCCCTAAAGATATAGGGAGCTTGGTTTCTTTGATGGAATTGGATTTGAGTGAGAATTTGTTCGATGCCTTACCTTCGACTATTAGTGGCCTTTCGAAGCTGCGAACTCTTATGTTGGATAGTTGCACCGAGCTTCGATGTATCCCTGACTTGCCACCGCATTTGAGCTCGTTGTATGCATCGAATTGCACTTCGTTGGAAAGGACATCGGATTTTTCGAATGTGAAGGATATGTCGACTTTGTCTGTGACTAATTGCCCTAAACTTGTCGATATTCCGGGCTTGGAAAATTTGTTGGAGTACTCTATGCGTGTCATTCATATGGAAGGATGTAGCAACATCTCTAACTCGTTCAAGGAAAGCATTTTACAGGTCTTCTCTCTATCTTTATCTCGAGAATTATGTTTGTTATTTTAAATATTTTATTTGTTTTGATTTTAATCTTTGTACTTTCTTAATTTATTATGTATGCTAGTGCTTTCACTTTCACATGCAATAATTTTAGTTCTTAATTTTTTTTTTTACCAAACAAACTTTAGGTTACACCATTAGGTTTTTTTTTTCAATTGATTAGAACAAATTGGAATTCGTTTAGAGAGCTAGCTAGACACTTATTACATGCCTTATTTGTCTATAAGTACTTTTGCCTATGTAGTAGTCAAATATGAAGTAAATAACAATAGATAGCAAATATTAAAGGTAACAAGAATATGAATGATTAAGAAAGAAACGATAAAAATACATGAAATATATAACTGATTAATGAGAGAACGATTGTCTATGTTTGAAGTAAGATAATGATTATTAGAAAATCGTTACTTATATTTTGGGTGTATAAAATGATTTGTATATAGAGGAACCAATACTTGTATTTGAGTACAAAAAATAAATATGGGAGAACAATCCTAATGATTATGAAGGAGAAAGAAATGGCCTATATGGAGAATTTTAGTAATTATTAAGAAGATGAATATTGGCTATATTGCGTTATGAAAATCGAAACAATAATCAAGATAAGAGTAGAGAGAAGGCGAGAATAACACACTCAAATTTACATGGTTTACTAACAGTGTGTTAGCAACATTCACTTGCATAAAAAACAACGATTTTATCAAAAGAGAATAAATGCAAGAATGCTGATTAGAGGGAGATAGGATTTTATGAGTTTATATAATGCACGACCCAGTTACATAAATGTCGAAATACGAATATATAAACCAAGTTACAATTTCGTCTAAGTTTTTTTGTAGGCATCACCCCTAGACTTTGCTTGCTTATTAGGCAATGAGACTCCGATTAAGTAATCGTGGAACATCATAGTTCAAAGCATATACATCTGAACATGCGGGATACATCGTATGAGAAATTAATTCCTATAGCAGCTACCTTAAACCTATGACCTTGAGAGGAGCATAACTATCAGTTTGACAGTAAAGACGCTCAACCACGGTGTTGCCCCCAGGAGACTAAGCATAACCGAATAGATTAGTAAGACATAATAACATCAATTAAAAGTCAAATGTGTTCTAATTTTCATTTTCACATATTATTAAGCTAAAACATAAGTTTTCTAGCAAAAATAAAACAAAAACATATTAATTAATTGAAGTAGATCAAAGGTTTTACATTTCATTTTTTCTCATACCTCCTTTGACTTTGAAATATATAGGGATGGAGAGTATGTGGATTTGGAGGAGTTTGTTTACCAGGCAATGAAATTCCATGTTGGTTTGATTACAAGGATGAGGGAAACTCAATATTTTTTGAATTGCCAACTTTACCCAATTGCAATTTAGAAGGCTTCATTGTTTGCATAGTTTACTCTTCTTGTGTTGGTCACAACACAATTTCAACACACCTATCAACCTTAACTCTCATAAATTACACAAAGGGTGTAATTACAACCCACAAACCTCTCACAAATGATGTTGTAATGTCAATTGAAGATCATTTGTGGCAAGGGCAGTTATCTAACAAAACATTCAAGTTCGAACTCGGCGACGAAGTTGAGATCATTGTTGATTTTGGAGCGGAAATCACCGTGAAGAACATCGGTATCTCGCTCGTGTTCGACAAGTATGTCGATAGAAAAATGTTGGAGTTCGGTCCGACGGCGAATGAAGACGATGTTGTTCATGTCGTGGAACGAGACGAAGATGTAATTGAAAATGAAGGTGTAGTTGGGAATAAGAGAGGTGTTGAGAGCAATTCACACCAACATACCAAAAGGTTGAAAATTGAGGAGTAGGTTTTGATATTAATCAAAATCACATTTTCTATTATTGTATTTGACATTTATTATTGTTATTGTTATTTTTGCTTAATTAAGATTTTATATTGTTCTTTTGCATATTTCTTTTCACAAAGAAAACCATACCAAATCTCTAAAACTTAGCTTTAATTATTAAGTAATACCCCCATTAAATATTAGTCCTCCATTTAACAACAACCTATACATTTCACAAGAAATGAATATATGTTAATCTAAAAAAAGAACACAAGAGGGTTTAAAACCACAAATAATACTTTTTATTATATAGTACTAAAAAACTATAATAATTTCTTCTTCATATACAAAATGACTAAAAAAGGGAGAAATTAAAGTACTACAGAATGAGAATTAAAGTTGAGCGTAAGATATTATTTTGGTCCCTCAACTTTCACCTTTATTTCATTTTGGTCTCCGAACTTTCAAAAGTCAAATTTTAGTCCATGAATTTTGAGTTTTGTTTTACTTTAGTCCCTGAATTTTCAAAAGTCTAATTTTAGTTCTTAACATTTGAGGTTTGTTCCGTTTTTGTGTCTGGATTTTCAAAGAATCTTAAATTAATCCTTGGATTTTTTTTTTCTCTAAGAAAATTCATCTTCCTCTATAAATTTTAAAAATGTCTTCACATTTTAGCTTCGATTATATTAAAATTATTAACATTATTGAATAAGTTTCAATTAATATCGACTTCAAATTAACAATATGGACCAATTGTAAGTTTTTTTTCTCTCCAAAAGTTTAAAGACTAAAGCTAAACTTTCAAAAGTTTGGGAAACCAGAATAAAACAAAACTGAAAGTTCAGAGACTAAAATTCGACTTTTAAAAGTTCAGAAATTAAAATAGACCAAAATTAATTGAAAATTCAGGGACCAAAATATTATTTTACCCCTAAAGTTTATTTGTATCTAAAAACTTCACACATGTGGTGTTTGAAGAGGGAAGTGATAGAAAGAAAGAAAGAAAGAAAGTACAAATAAAATGGAATTATTCCAAGTCTTAGCAAAAGGATTCCTTGTTGGTCAAGATTACACAAAGCAATGGAGGAAATAAAAAGTGTTGTTCCCCAATATCTCAATAACCCCACAAACTCACATTCATGTTTTCATTCTAACAAATTCTCATTCCACTTTTAAAACCCTTTTCTTCTCCTATAAAAATAGGATTAATTATTCCAACTTTCACATTTCAAAATCATCACTTACAATTCAATTCAATTTCCATCTAATTAATTACACTTACTAATTTCCTTCTCTACCATGGGAGGCAACAATAGGCAAAAGAAAGCCCACTCTTCTTTCTCAATCTTTAGCTTCTTCAAATCTAGGAAGGCTAAGAAAGGAGACCGTGGTGACTCTCGTGACGAAGTCATGTCAAGCTCGTGTAAGGTGTGGCCGAGCGATGAAGATAGAGGCTACCGTTGGGTTGCCGAGCCGGGTATTGATAGAAAGGCTAAAGATTACATCGACAGGATCTACAGAAACCGTGTTTTTGAAACCGAGCATCAAACAGTCACTCTTCATCCCAATGAATCTAAATCTGATGCGTAAATCATTTATTTGTATATTTTTATTTATTATTATGGTTTAATAGTTAGCATGAGTTGTTAGAGTCTTGGATCATCAAATAATGTTAATGATCTTAACATTTATTTTTCATGTATTTTAAGTTTTTTAGTCATTTTCGTTTATTTTACGTCTCGTTTTTTGAGATTATTGTATTACTTTTATTGGACATACTCATCTTGCTCCACGTTAAAAAAAGTGACGAGTCTTCGATATATTTATAAGATAGACGAGTTACTTTACTCTTCATCAATTTGTTTATGCATTTTTTGTTCTTATATTTTTTTTCTTCTTCCGACGTTTCTTCTTTCTCTTTTCTACCATGGCTAATTCTAACGATGTCTTGTTTCCGATAAATTCACGAATGACAATTACATCACGTGGAGTCGCCTAACCCGACAATCAATATACACACACGAACACAAAGTATATAGTTCTTAGGACAAAATAATTCGATATTTACCCTTAATGTTTGGGAGTTGTATGAATAAATACTTGAAATTAATAAATGCATCAATTTAAATTGTTGGAACTGCATTCCTTTATTTATATTTCCGACCATGACTACATTACTTTGTATTCCTCGACACAAATTTTAAATTTCATGACAATGCCAATTTACATCAACGACAAGATTTTGTTTGATAAACGTTAGACAATTAAGCTAAATACAGTTACGATTCTTTCTAGAAATGTCCAACGGATAACGTTGGAGAATGACTTTTCCGTCCTCGTTCTCGCTTGAATTAATCATCGTCCTTATAATTTTTTTTTTTTTCGAGAATCAGAGTGGGACAACTTTGTTTGCATTCCAATAATCTTCTACTGAAATAAAGTTCCACCGAGTCTCTATGTGAGGTAGCTCTTCTTTTGTATTCGACAACGGAGAATTATACCTCTTCTTGAATAAAGACTCAACATCTCATGACATTCATACCAACTCCTCTTCTTCTGAAAGTATACCACTAATAACTTTGTCTAATTTACATCTAGATCAAACTCTCATTCTCTTGAGAGTACACTGTCCAACCTGTTAAAGCTATCACAAATTTTCATCTTCGGGCGTTCTAAACTTCTTTGTCCTGTATTGAGGCAAGGTACATGACTATAATACCAATTGATATGATATTGTCTACTCTGGGCATACACACCCTGATGACATTATTTTTTATGTTTCACCCAAAAAGACCAATACCAGTAGAGACAGTTGTCATCACTTATACATTCATGATCTTCTTCTTTTCTAACCAATGTGGAAAAACTTTGTTTGTATTCCAACAGTAAGCGTCATATTAATGTTATGACCAAGTATAGCAGCTCTAGAGACCAGCGAGTCACACTGTAAGTTTAGCATCGTGACGCTGTCTTTAGAGGCGTACTTTTGTCTCCGAAGCTTTTTAAAGCGCTATGCAGCGTCATAACGTGCAATATGACCTATAAACCACTTGTCCATTTTGTTTTTACTTTATTGTTTCCTTGAGTATTGGATCACTCTTAGCTTGTTGCATTGTAATCAAATTTCGATGTACTTTCTCCAAACACCCTACTTGCTCATTTTTTCTACAAAAGAGACATAAAAGCATAAAAACATCCAAACCAACAAGATATATGTTTGAAAGTTATGGTCGAACTTGGTTCGATCATAACCTCCACTCTAAGCCTTGATAGTTCTCGAGCAAGCCTAACATAAAACAATAATGCACTCGAGTGAATGAGTTCTATGCACATTTACGAGTTTAATCTTAATGGTTAGTGTAGCTAGTCATCAACAAAAAGAAAAAACAAAAAACAAAAAACAAAACATTTACATTCTTCAACTAAAAAATTTAGAGACTTTTCATATCATTTCTCGTTAAAAAATTTAGAGAAATTAATGACATTACATTCAAGTGGTTAAACCATGCATGCCTATAATCAAGATATTAGGTCTTCAACCTTAAACTCCAATATTCATTTCCAAGTTTGCTACCTACCAATTATTTAACTATTATTATAATCCATAAACTAAATATATATATATATATATA
>JBBMEG010000961.1:0-43476 GCA_037832605.1 Cyclanthera cordifolia
GGACCCAAGAAGGGTAAGGCTGCAAGGGCCGACCCCGAGGGGGTCCTGGCCTTCCTTGGCCAACCAGCTGCAAGGGCGGACCTCGAGGGGGTCCTGGCCTTCCTTGGCCAACTCCTGAGAGAGTTTGAACTTGTTTCTCCAAACCCGGAGGGTCGGAAATGGACTTGGCCGACCCCTAGGGGTTGTGGCCTTAATTTAGGCTACCCCTGGGGGGTCGGTAATGGCGAGGCCAACCCCCAAGTGGTCGGGAATGGACTTGGCCGACCCCTTGGGGGTTATGGCTTCCATTCGGCCGACGTTCGAGGGGTCGGCAAGGGCATGGCCGACTCTCGGGGGGTCGGCAAGGGCGAGGCCAACCCCTGGGGGGTCGGCAAAGGCATTGGCCAACCTTCTAGGGGTCGACAATGGTGTTGGCCGACCCCTAGGGGGTCGGTCTTGGTCCTTTTGTCCTTTGTTCGGGTCCCGACCTCTTCCGAGACTTCCGGGCCATATTTTATGTTACAACATAAACAAAATAAAAAACAAACTGAAGAATATGTTACATAAAATTACATGGAATCAAAAAAGAAACATATATACATAAAAAGGTTAGAATATATAATATAGGTTTATAATAAAAATGAATGAAGTAAAAAAAAAAAAGAAGAAAAAAAAAATCTATAAAAAATAAAGTGAATAGAAGAAAAAAGAAAAAAAAGTAATGAAAAGATGGACAAAAATTAAAGTACAATAAAAAAATTAAATTATAAATTTTATATTAGTAAACGAACAATAAAAGTGGGAATAATTTACTTGAAAAAAATGATATATTTGATAAACAAAATAAATAAATTGAAATTATATTAAAACTGTTGTAAGCCAAAAATATTTCGAAATACTCGAAAGGGGTTGGGACCCACCCGGAGGCTAACCAAGCTCATTGCCAACCCCCCGAACTTGCTTGGTTGACCACTGACGGGTCGACTATAGGCGTGGCCTACCCTGGGGGGTCAACAATAGACGTGGCCGACCCCGAGGGGTTGACAATAGGCGGGGCCGACCCTGGGGGGTCGGCAATAGCGTGGATCACTTGGAAGACCGGACTCGAAGGCTGAGAAGGAAGGGTCGACAACTTTTTTTGCAGTGCTGGAACAAAGAGACCGAAAAAGAGGAAGAAGGTTGCCATAGCTAACTCCCTCTTGAATTCGGTCTAGTGCCCAGCCGATGGTAGCCTCACTGGCATTGTTCTCCAAAATTACAAAGGCAGAATAGCCCTTCACAAGGTTAGCCAAGGTAGGCAACGTTCTTCATTTTCCTTTCAGCAGAAGCCAACTCTCGTGGAAGGCGAGCAATATGGAAAAGTCCTCTTAGTATGCGTGGACAGCAATACTTCGGGCCGCTTCGGCGGAAGTCCGATAGTCGGCTAAGGCATCCTCGACAACTCGCTGAGCTTCTCGAGCCTGTGCCAGCTCCCACTTAAACTTGTCAGTGCTAGTGGACAAAGAAGACGGGTGTGACGCAAGTCTTCAGAAAGGTGACTGGAAGCTGAGGCGAAGTGCATGAAGGCCATCCAAAAACCAAGGTAACAAGTTAGCATACGTACTTAAGGAAACGTATAGCAGTAAAAAGTAGGGTCGTCATACCTCGTGCATCAGACGGGTACCTTCTTTCAAAATCTGGGAGGCGTCTCTCAGGGGAAAGGGAGCCGAAGAAGACTCCACTTCACTCCACAAGTTGGAGAACAAAGTCTTTTCCTCTTGCAGGTCCAAAGTAAGACAGTACGACCCTGAAGCTTCGGCACCTGGAGCTCCTCAAGGTCCTCCAGCGAAGAACCAACGTTCTTTCCACCCCTTCTGAAAATTGGGGCACGCCACCAAAGGAGAAAGTTTGCTTCTGGGAGGAAGGTAGCAGCCCACCGTAACGTCGGGATGCTGGCAGAAGCTGTAAAGTGAAAGAAGGTATCTTGCGCTGAAGGGACCCTCGAAGCCTGTATAGACCCAGAGGCTATAAACGCCAAAGAAGACGTTCCGAGCATTAGAAGCTAGCTGCGTTGGAGCCAACCTGGCCATACTTGAGAACTCTTGAAGAGAAGGTATAAGCGGAAGCCGAACTCCTCTGTCAAACATGGTGGTGTAAAGAGCCACCTCGCTTGGAGGAGGTTGGGTGTAGGTCTCCGAAACTAGCGAGAGTCGAAGGGTGATCTAAGTCCTTTTGGGTTAAAACAGACGCGACCATCTGAGATCCAAATCCTACTACCAGGGCTTTCCACCGAGTCCTTTTAAGAGAGGTGGTAGCCAGAAGGTGGAGAGATTTGGTCTCGTAATCAGATGAAGGGTCCATAACAGCCAAAGTAATGAGTAATTTGCTAATAACGAAGTTAGGAAAAAGGAAAGTCTCTGACAATGAGAGCCTAATCGAGGCTTTCAAAGACGAGTAGACCTTAGTTATCCGCGCTCCTTATCCTTATTGTTCTCTCTGCTGGGGTAATCTGTGAAATTTGAAAAGCGGCTAAACAGACGACACTTTTATAAAAAGTGCCTAAGTAGCCTAAAAATTTCGAAAAGAAGTTAAATGGTCAAGACTTTTATGAAAAGCACCTAAGTAGCCTACAAATTCGGAAAAGTACTCTAATGGGCAAGTCTTTGAAAAAAGAACCTAAACAATCCAAAAATTTCAGACATACATGCATGGAAGGCAAAAAATCGAAAAAAGTGCCTAAGTAAAGGTGGAACTTTCTAAAATACGCCTAAGTCACTAGCATAAAGTCGAAAAAATGAGGGTACATACCGAAAGAGTGAGGCACGGTGGATTCTTTCCAAAAATCCAAAACGCGAGGTGAGTCTCCTCCCACACTTTGAAAAATCGAAAATTTTAGCTCAGTGAGAGGCAATTTTTGGCCAAAGTAGGGTAAAAAGGAAGGTGAAGTCTTGGATGAGAGTTTTTAGGGAAAAGATAGGCTATGGAAAATCTCTTAGGGTAAATAATTTCCTTAAGAGAGAAGGTGATTTTTTCTGTGAATATAAACTTGGAAAAGATATTCTTCGAAACAAGAATATGATCTTGTTAATATTAATGTTCTTAGAATAAACATTTTCCATAACCTTAAAAAGTGTTATTTTTTTGATATTATTTAGGAAAAGATATTCTTGGAAAAGAATATGGCCTAAGTAAACTTCAAGAAAATACTTCCATAAGATATAAAGAGATGAATCTTTGACATCCGAAACATTGGAAAAAATAATTGGCTAAACTACTCTTCAAAATATGACGATTCTGGAGGCTCGAAAATGAAGAGTGAGGGTAATGTTGTAAGCTAAAAATATCCTGAAATACTCGGAAGGGGTTGGGACCCACCCGGAAGCCAACCAAGCCCACGCCGACCCCCAAGGGGTCGGCCATGAAAGTCTGACTCCTCTAAGGTCGGCCAAAGAAAGCCTCGACTCTTGGAGGCCGGCCTTTGCAGTCTCACCCCTCTCGGGTTCGACAAAAGAAGGGAAACACCCCTTAGGGGGAAAGCCGTAGAGGTCAAGACTCTTCGAAGAGTCGACCAAGTCCAAGTAACGACTGGATCCGCTGATAACGGCCAGGAGTTACGCTGAGTAGGCTAGCCCGAGTGGGTTGGTCGTGGAGGTCAAGATTTCCGAAGAGTCGATCGAGTCCAAGTAACATACAGAGACTCTACACCTCGCTACGTCCCTCCGTTACAACGATTAGGTCAACCCGAGTGGATTGGTCATGGAGGTTCAGACTCCCCCCACAGTCGATCAAGCCCAAGTAACACACGGAGACGCTGCACCCCGTGGCGTCTCCAGTTACAACGAGTAGGCGAACCCGAGTGGGTTGGTCGTGGAGGTTAGGACTCTTCTGTTGACGAGTCGGCCGAGTCCAAGTAATGTTCATGGATGCTACATCCCATAGGGTCGTAGAGTTACAATGAGAAGGCCAACCCGAGTGGGTTTGTTGTGGAGGTTAAGACTCTCCCCCATAAGTCGACCGAGTCCAAGTAACGTAGGGAGACGCTGCATCCCGTGGCGCCCCCGGTTACAATGAGTAGGTCAATCCAAGTGGGTTGGTCGTGGAGGTGAGGACCCATAAGGGGTTGACCGAGTCCAAAGCCGACCTTTGAGGAGGACGGTCGAATAAGCCAACATGAGTGGGTTGGTTGTGGAGGTTAAGACTTTCCTGTGGATAAGTCGACTAAGTCCAAGTAGCACTAAGAGACGCTGCACACCTGTGGCGTCCTAGCGTTACAACGAGAAGGCTGCACCCATAAGGGGTCGGCCGTGGAGGTGAGGACCTGCCAAGGGTTGATTGAGTTCAAGTAACTCCAAAGTCAAGACCGTTACACCTCCAAAGGGTATTGGTCAGGAGTTACGCCGATATTCATACCCGGCTTAATGATGGACATTTCCAACGGTTAGCCAAGCCGCCCATAAAGTGAGCTGTAGCGGTTACGAAACCGACAGTTATAAGAGTCAATTCATTCTCCATTCCAAAGGACGGATCATAAGCTAAATCAAGCTAAGTATTCTTGCGCCATTCTGAGTTTTAAATTATCCTCGTAAAATCCCTTACTAACTTAGGCATTAGAGGCCATGTGGCTCACACCACAACCGTGTGTTCTAATTTTAGCTTTTTTGTAGACCTTTTTGTCCTCAATTAAACAAATATTATCGTGGATATCCGTTGACCATTTTTCTGCATCAACAAAAACAAAAGGGAATGCATAAGTTAAATTAAAATATATAAATTTATGGGTATAATTAAAAAGGAGGGAGAAAAGAGAAAAAGAAAAAAGAATGTTTATTTTTCAAAGGATCGAAAAAAAATGAAATGAAAAATAAAAACAATTTCATTATAGGATTCGAATATGAACTTTAAGAATTTTAAGGGGCCAACAACCAATTATGACATTGACTTACGTGGGTCTTAACCAATTTTAATAAACAATATTATAATAAAAAGAATTTTAATTAAAAAAATGCTAAACCAATTTTAAATGGAAAAAGATAAGTATATTATTGAGTAGTTGTCTTTAAAGTCGGCCTCTTGTCTTTTTTGAAAAATGTATATGGAAGTTTAGTTTCCTGTGCTATGTTTTAATTAAAAATTAAAACAAAAACATGTGCTAAGTTTTCCCTTTTTTTTTTTGTGAATTATAATTTGATTCTACCATTTGAAAAAAAGAAAAAAAAAGAACTTAAGAGTTTAATTTCAAGGTGAAATTTAATTTTAATATTCTTAAAAAATTAAAATTCAATCCAAATGATTTGATTCAAGTTAATAAATAAGTAATCAAATGTTTTATTATATATAAGTAATTATTTTAATATAAAAGACTTGATTTTTCTTATTTAATTAGTCACTCAGTTCATCTCATCAACATTGAATAGCTAATCTTAAATTATTTTATGTATTTAATTTGTTAATGATTAAAAATGTCAATGATTATTTTGTAGAATTTATTGAATCATACTAACTAATTTTAATTTATACAAAACTAACTACTCAATTCTAATCTTTTTATTTTATTGAAATTAGAGAGTATATTTATTGTTGATGCCGATAAATGATCAACAGATATCCACAGTAATAATTTGTTTAGCTGAGGACGAAAAGGCCTGTAAAAAAGTAAAAATTAGGGCACACCGGTGTGGTGTGAGCCACAGGGCCTCCGATGCCTAAGTAAGTAATGAAATTTAGGAGGATAATTTAGAATACTAGGAATAGCGCCACGGGGTACGGCGCCTCCAAACGTTACATGAACTCAGTCGACTTTTCGGAGAGTCCTGACCTACCCATTGTAACGTGCGATGCCACGGGGTCCAGCGCCTCCAAACGTTACTTGGACTCGATCGACTATTCGGAGAGTCCTGACCTCCATGACTAATCCACTTGGATTGGCTTACTCGTTGTAACAGGCAACGCCACGGGGTGCAGCACCTCCAAACGTTACTTGGACTCGGTTAACACTTCGGAGAGTCCTGACCTCCACGACCAATCCACTCGGATTGACCTACTCGTTGCCGGACTCGAGAATGGCGAGGCTGCAAGGGCCGACCCCGGGGGGTCAAGGCCTTCCTTGGCCGTCTCCCAGGAGAGCCGGACTTGCTTGGTCGGCCCCCGGGGGGTCGAAAAAGGCGTGACTGACCTCCAGGGGGTCGGCATGAACTTGGCCAACCCCTAGGGGTCGAGGCCTCCACTTGGTCGACCCTTGGGGGGTCGGCGTTGGCTTGATTATCCTTCGAGTGGGTCCCAACCTCTTCGAGTCTTTCGAGATATTTTTGGCTTACAACATTACCCCCACTCTTCATTTTTGGACTTACTTTGTTGCCGGAATTTGAAGAGTAGTTCGTTGTTTAGAAGATTCTCTGTTTTTAGAGTGTCACCTTTTTAGGCATTCTTTTTCAGCAATTTGGTCAAGAAGGCTCCCTTTGCAGAGACTCACTACCTTTGACTCTATTCGGCCAGGCAGTCTCATTTTTTCAAAGACATGGCGCCTTTAACCACTGTTTTGAAATTTCCACCAAGTAGGTTCTTTTTTCAAAGACTCGCTACACTTAGACGCCTTTTCAAAATTTAGGCTAGGTAGGCCCTCTTTATGGATACTTGTCCATTCTTTAGCACTTCTTTGACTTGAAGGTTCCTTAGGCTCCCTAGACTTGCCTATTTTCAAGTGTCTTTCGAAACTCACAGGTTACTTAGGCTCTTTTTGTAAAAACTTTGCCCATTTATCTTCCTTTCAAAATGTTCAGGCTACTTGGACACTTTTTATAAAAGTCTTTCCCATTCTTCCATTTTCAAATTTCGTAGGGTACTTAGGCTCTCTTTGTTAGAGACTTGCCTTTTTCCTAACTTCCCTATTCGCAGATTACTCGTTACTTTGGCTGTCATGGACCCTTCAGCCGATTATGAGACTGAGTCCCACTACCTTAGCCTTTTCTTTTCAAAATAGGACTAGACATAGGGCCTTGTTAGCCGTAGGTGGCTTCCAACACTTAGACCGTGTTCTTTGGAGTCCACAGCCTGTAGAGTATACTGACTTCGAATGCTCATTTAGTGGTTAGGACTCCCATCAATGGTATAGTGGACCTTACTTCGGAGGACTGCCTGCTTCCTTGTAGTTTTTTGGAGGGCAGGTCTTTATGTGCCTTGCTTCAACTTCTTGGTACCTTCGAGAGGACTTGCGCCATACACGCTCCCCTTGGTTATCTAGCATCGATCAATTCAAGTGAGACTTGGCCCAAGTTCATGAGACTCAGGGTGTTACTAAGGTCACCTTGGCTGACTTTCCGACTTCTGCTAGGGCGGTCCAAGGTCTTGTCGCTTGAACTTGCAAGGATGACTCAACTACCATCGATTGGCTTTGTCGGAAGTTTTGACTTCTGCTAAAGTGAAGTTGTAAGATGCTTCACACTTAGTCAATTTGGTTGAAAGGCTCCACTTCCTTTGTAACATTGGAGAACAACTTTGGCGCGGTTACTACCGGTTGGGCGCTAGACCGAGTTAAAGAAATGGGTTACCCATGGTACCTTCTTGTCTTTCTCCAAGTCTTTTTTCGCCACCACAACAATAGAGGTCGATGACCCTTCTTTTCCGGCCTTCGAGTCAGGACTTCTTGGTGATCCAGTGTAGGTTGCTCATGACTTTCATCTCTCCCAAGGTGCGTCTGAGAATGACCTCTTCGGTCAGGCTCTTTTAGCTAGGACCGAATCTATCCAAGTCAGACTATATAGGCCTAGTTTCAGCAAGTGTAGCACTGGATGACCTTGTTGCTTTTTGATGTATTCCTCTTCTTTATAGCAACACATTTATCTAAGTATGTAGGCTAACTTGTTATCTTTGTACTTGCAGGCCTCTATGCACTTCGCCTCGGCTTCCCGACACCTTTTTAGGACTTGCGTCACACCCACTTTTCTTTGTCCAGTACTAGCTCTGATAAGCTTAAGTGGGAGCTAGTACAGGCTCGAGAAACTCAGCGAATTATCGAAGTTGCCTTAGTCGACTTCGAACTTCTACCAAAGCTGGCTGAAGTCTTGCTATCCGTACATGCCAAAAGGACATGTCTACCTTCGCTCGCCTTTGCCAAATGTTGGCTTCTGCTGAAGGGAAGCTGAAGAACGTCTGTTACTTGGCTAACTCTGTGAAGAGCTCTCATACCTTCGCGATTTTGGAGAATAACGTCGGTGAGGCTGCCATCACTGGTAGTGGATCGAATTCAGGAGGGAGTTAGCTATGACAACCTTCTTCCCCTTTTTCGGTCTCTTTGTTCTAGCACTACGGAAAAAGTCAGCGACCTTTCCTTACAAGCCTTTGAATCCGGACTTTCAAGTGATCCAGCCGAAGCCGCTTGCTACGACTTTCGCCTCTTTCAAGGCGTGCCTGAAAGAAGTCAGGTCCTTACAGCTAGGAAAACTCCTGCTCAAGCTGGACTCAACCGACCAACCTCCAATAGGCGCAGCTCCGGGGGGCCTTGATGACTTTTTCGTTGTCGTCCTTTTACTCGAAGCATTTTACTTTGCAGTCTTTGTCTTTCCTCTAGGTTGTAACCCGAGAAATTTTGAACTTTGAATGAATAAAAGCTCTTGATTTTTTCTATCTATCTTGCTTACCCCCAATTTAAGTTTATGACAAAAGAATTAATATACTTAAATTAAGACAGCTTTTTGAAAGAATGAGAAAATAGCACTTTATTCATTAACAACTTGACGTACATTCTATTGAACGTACTTTTTCAAGTGTTCTGCACTCAAAGGATGGAGGATCTTATTCCTGTCCATGCCCTCGAGGTAGTAGGTGTTTGGGCGTGCCACTTTGGCGACTTGGTATAGTCATTCCCAACTCGGTCCGAAGACTCCACTGTTAAATTCCTTGGCGTCTGGCATCACCTTTCTCAGCACTAAGTCGCAAACTTAAGAGCAGTTTGCGTTGACTCAGAAATTGTGGTACTTGGTAGTTCGGCCTTTGTATAGTGCCACCCTTATCTGGGTTGCGTCATTTTTCTCTTCCATAAGATTTAGACTCAACCGCCGCTACTGGTTATTTTGAGTTGGGTCAAAAGACTCTACGTGCATGGATGAAAGTCCTACCTCGACCGGAATCACTACTCCCACCCTAAAGGTTGGCCAGTAGAAGGTTTAGCCTGTTGACGTCCTAGGTGTAGTGCGGTGCGCCCACAACACTTACTAGTTAAGACCTCGGGTGGCTGCCTCAGGATGAAATCGAGCCTCTGACACCTTTCGCATGCCTGAGTATACTTCTTGGAGTCTTCGGTCATGGTCGGCCAAAAGTAGCCTTGCCTGACTAACTTTTTGGCTAGGGACCTGCCCCTTCATTATTGTCATAGACGCCTTGTGCACTTTCTGGAAGTGTTGAACTTAAATCGTCGGGCGTCCTTTTTCTCATCTGACAACTTCCCTTCCCCTATGTATTCAAGGAAGGGGGTCATCCCCGTCGTTGGAGAGATAGAGGTTGCCTCGCTAACTTCATGCAACGACTCTGTAGTGATGCTAGGCTTGCCTAGGATCTCTATTGACACGATCTTGTCCACCTTGGTTTCGTAGGCGGCCTTTGACTTTGCCAAAGCATCGACCTTGGCGCTTTGTAACCTAGGTACTTGTTGGATTTGTACCTCTCCAAGTGCTGTTCCTTGGACAACCTTACCTAGTATGGCTCCTTCTTCAACAGTCTTTTATTTTAGTGACTCCCACTACTCTCCCTAGGGCGGTGTGGTAACACTACTTCGGGGATAACTGTTCTTTTCTAACTTGCCCCACCTCCATAGAAGTAGGAAACTTTATCAGTTGGTGGTAAGTTGACGCGACCGCCTTTAGCCCATACATCGTAAGTCTTCCCAGTATTGCGTTGTAGGTGGAGTTGTTGTTCACCACCTAGAAATTGATGAAGTGCAGGACTATGTTGTCCCCTTCGCCAAAGATTAGTGGAAGCTCGACCGATCCTTCAGGGATTAAAGTGCTCCCGCCAAACCCAACTAGGGGTGTCGAGTTCGGCTTAAGCCTTTCCCTTCCTAGCTTCATGGCATCGTAAGCTTTTAGCGACATCACATCCGTCGAGCTGCCTCTATCGATGAAGATCCTTCTGATGCAGATGTTGGACACGGTCAGGGAAACTACTAAGGCGTCATTGTGCGGCTGGTGCAGTGTTGCAACCTCAGCAGCAGTGAAGCCCAGTTACTGCTTCCATTATGCGCACTTCTTTGCCCCTTAGTGCACCCCTAGCCTGCCTCACTTTGTCCTTCCGACTTTGGTTGGACTCTCCTCCAGTCGACCCTCCGATGATGGTTCTGATTAGTGATGACTTTTCGCCTCCCTTTTTTTTGCTAAGGGACTCAGACATTTTTTCACCCTCTTCCAAGTACTTGTCCAATCGTCCTCTTCAGAGGGACTCTATGGACTTCTTCAAGTCGTAGCAGTCTGAGGTAGCGTGGCCGTGATCCCTATGGAATAGGCAGTATTTGCCTCTATTCCTTTTGTTGGATCCTGCCTTAATTCAGCTAGGCCACTTTAGCTCTTCTTTATCTTGAATCTCCATCAAGATATGCTCGACGGGAATTGTCGTGGGAGTGTACTTCTCGAACAGGCTAGGGGGTACCTCCCGTCGTTCGATCTTTTCTTTCTTCACTGGGCGCTTTTCCGTCCTTCGTTTTTGTGATTCCTAATAGTCAGCTTCGCGACGGCTGTCTGATTTCTTACGCTTAGGAATGGAGCGCATTCCTTCTGTGCTTTCTCTGGAGTTGACCAGCTCCTCTGCACTCATGTACTTTTGCACTCTAGTTAGCAACTCAGCATAAGTGAGTGAAGCCTTTTTCCCTAACGACCATAGGAATTTTTCATCCTTGAGTCCAGCAACGACTGTTGCAAGAGCCGTGCTGTCGGAATACCCTTCAACGTTCAACGGCTCGTTGTTGAAGCGGGTAATGTACTCCTGAAAAGTCTCATGACTTCTTTTCCTCACGGTCAATAAATGGGTGACCGATTTCTTCTGATCTCGCCCTCCCAGGAATTGGGTGACGAAAGCCCTGACTAGCTCTCTAAAAGAGGCAATGGACTTGCGTTTTAGCTGCCTGAACCATCTTCGGGCTGGTCTCGTGAGCGTGAACAACAACGCTATGCAGTTGATCGCCTCTCGGACTCCATAGAGTTCCATCCACGCCCGATAGGAATCCAGGTGCTCGACAGAATCCGTAGATCCATCGTACTCTTTGATTGTAGGGAGCTTGAATTTTGCTAGGACGGACTCCTCCATGATCTCATCGGTGAAGGGAGGGTCGACCTAGTCGACCAAGATGTCCAGGTCCAGTCCGTCATGGTTCTTTGCCTTCTTCATGCTCCCCAACTTGTCTTGGAGGAGACGAAGTTGGGCCAGCCAAGGTTGTGCCTCGACTCCGTCACCCCCGCCTCTCTTCGGTGTTAATTGAGCACATCCTTGAGATCCGCTCTCAAGTCTGATCCTACCATTTGGGCGCTTGGAGTTTTCGGGGATGTGGGGTGGATGGCCCTCGAGTGGTACTTCTTGGCTGGCTACTTCGGATTGATTGCGTCCGAGAAGACTCTGCTGTTCTAGATCCGATCCTCTAGTAGACCGAATGCTCCTTCCTCCGGTCATTACCGCCCAGTCGAAGTCATTCGATCGGTCTTCGGTGTCGGGAATGGACCTTTTTCGGCGCCTCCATAGTTGGGGCTTTCCCTTTGGCAGGGTCCCGAACTAAAGAAGCTGACTTTTTTGGGATAGCCTTTTTCTTGGTCGGCTGTCGCTGCCCCGCCTCCTATGACGCTTCCTGGTTCCCAACATCAGTTGTTTGAGTCGGAGGAGGTTGCCGGAGCAACTCTATCAGGCGGCTCAAACTCTCTTCCATCCCTTGCACTTGTTCCTCCAAAGCCGTAAACTTTGGATCCGCATGCTCCGATTCTTGCTTGACTACCGCACCCTCAGGATCTGGGTGGTTTTCGACATGAACAACGTAATGTCCTCTGGAGGCAATCCTTCTCGGAGCATGCTTGATGTTCGATTCTTCATCGACACCGTGGTGGTGAACGTTCTCAACGTTCGACATTTTTGCAGGAAAATGAATTGGATTTTAGCGTTATAGGTAGAACACTCTCTCGTCCCCACAGACGGCGCCAACTGTTGATGCCAAAAAATGGTCAACAGATATCCACAGCAATAATTTGTTTAGCTGAGAACGAAAATGCCTGGAAAAAAATGAAAATTAGGACACACCAGTGTGGTATGAGCCACACGGCCTCCGATGCCTAAGTAAGTAATGGAATTTAGGAGGATAATTTAGAATATTAGGAATAGCTTAAGAACACTTAGCTTAGGATTCGTCCCTTGGATTGGAAAATGACTTGACTTTTATTAGCAGTCGGTTTTACAAGCTGCAGCTCACTTATGACAATATAATGGTCGGCCTTTAGAAACGTCCGTCATTAAGCCGGGTATGAATATTGCGTAACTCCTGATCGTTATCCTTCGAAGGTGTAACGGTCTTGACTTTAGACTCGGTCGACTTTTCAAAAAGTCCTGACCTCCACGACGAACCCAATCGGGCTGACCTACTCGTTGTAACGGGAGACGCCATAGGGTGCGGCGCCTCTAAACGTTACATGGACTCGGTTGACTCTTCGAAGAGTCCTGACCTCCACGGCCAATCCACTCGGATTGACCTACTCATTGTAACGGGCGACACCACGGGGTGCAGCGCCTCCAAACGTTACTTTGATTTGATCGACTCTTCGGAGAGTCCTGACCTCCACGGGCAATCCACTTGGATTGACCTACTCGTTGTAACAAGCGACGCCATGGGGTGCAGTGCCTCCAAACCTTACTTGGACTCGGTCGACTATTCAGAGAGTCGTGACCTCTACAACCAATTCACTCGGATTGACCTACTCGTTGCCGGACCCTTGAAGGGCGAGGCTGCAAGGGCCGACCCCGGGGGGTCAAGGCCTTCCTTGGCCGTCTCCTAAGGGATTCGGACTTGCTTGGCCGCCCCCGGGGGGCCGACAATGGCGTAGCTGACCCCTGGGGGTCGGAAAAGGCGCGGCCGACCCCTGAGGGGTTGGCAAAGGTCATGGCTGTCCCCCGGGGGGTCGACAAAGGGCATGGGCGATCCCCGGGGGGGGGGGGTCGACAATGGCGTGGGCGACCCTCGGGGGGTCGCCATGGACTTGGCCGACCCTGGGGGGTCGGTGTTGGCTTGTTTATCCTTCGAGTGGGCTCAATCTCTTCCGAGTCTTTCGAGATATTTTTGGCTTATAACATTTATAATTTATTGTTTTGAGAAAAAACTTGTCTACCCACCCATAAAAAAAAAAACAAAAAAAAATTTGTATGACACTACTCTATTTTGAGTCCGTTTTAAATTATTAGTCTTTATTTTTGTATATCAAGTCTAATTTTTTAGTTCTTTTTTCTACCTATCTATTTTTTTCTCATAGAATTCTGCATATTTTCACATCTATCAATACAACATATATCACTGTCAAGAGTTAAATTCTTTTGAATTTCAATATTATGAGTAAAAAGATTATATTTCAAACTTGAAAAAAATGGATTGAGTTATACCTTACATACGAAAGAGTATACCATAATGCATAGCCTAATAAAGAGATTAATTGATAACATTGTCGAGAATTTTGTATAAAAGGTTTTATTAACTCCTCATTCATGTCGAATAGACCTTCTTGTTGGGAGAATTCTTAATTCCTGAGTAGAAGGTGGGAGGGACTTATGTTAACACAAACATGTGGGCTATGTGCTGGTAAATTTCTGTCCTCCTGTTTTTTATACAATTCTTCACTGCCACAATGATATGGTGAATGGTGATATTCAACCTAACATTCTGTTGTTGTTTTAAACTTTTTTTTTTTTTTACTCAAAAGAGAGGCATAGAGCAATTCGAATTCCAAAACTTTTATTAAATCGCCTAGCGACAAACGCCTAGCGACAAACTTTTAGACGGCCAATTCCCGAACTGTTCTCTCTTCTCACAAATATCCATTCTAATTCGACAAAAATCGAAACAGTACACTCCAAGGGTATGTTTGATGTAGTGGCAGTATTTGAAAGGCAAATGATTTTTTCTCATGGTCACCGAATTCCATTACATCAATCACTAATTTATTCTTGCGTTAGTTCTTTAAATGCGCTTGTTTTCAGCGATTTCTATCACCCCTATGGTTACCTCTGCTCTGCAAGCTCTGTAAATTTCTTCGCATTCTACTCGATGGAGGCATTCAACTCTTGTTCTAATGAAACTGGTGGTGGGTTTGTGTTTTTTTTGGTTCATTTAGGGTTTGAGATTTTTGTGGGTGTTCTTTTATCTTCATTTTTTGTTGTTGTTGTTATGATTGTTTTTGTTTGACTGATGATTCAATAGCGACTGCCTATGGAAGTGAAACTGATTTGAAAGTTCATTTGTTCTCATCATCATCTGAGGTAAGTTCTTGAAACTCCTCTGTTTTATTCATCATTTTTTCCTCTTACATGTTTCTATTTTTTCCAATTAATGTTATTAGAGGCTTTGAGGTTCTGATTCAATTTGTAAATAGAAAGGATTTGATTATGTTTTTGTTGAACTTGCCCTCTCTATGGTTAATCTTCAACGCTTCCCTTTCAACTTTCTTTCATGTTTTTTTTTAGTTCAACAGATATGATCACAAGGACTCTGGTAAAGTAGAGAGAACGAGAAAGATACGCACTGATTTGTGTTGTTTACTAATAGTATGTTAGTTATGTCTACAAATAGAGAGAAGACTAATTTTATCACAGTGAACAAATACAAGAATGTTGATGAAAAAAATGGCTATGGTTTTATGAGAGTTTATATAGTGTATTCCTATAAAACGCTTTTACAGTAAACAAACCAATTATATAAACGCCCAAATAAAAAAACATAAACCCAGTTACAATTTCATCTGATTTCGTGTATCATCCCTGGATCCCAACTCATAGATCAGATATCAAGATGTCAAACTAAGTAATTATGGGGCATCCAAGTTCAAGACATATATCAACAGTTTCGAACCTCCAACCAGAGGGAGTCAATTTATAAAGATCAATTAAATTGATTCAACAGAGTCAATTCAACTAGATTGAAAGTTTAACATCGTATTCCATACATGCGTTATGGTCCTCATGAGTATATAGTTTGGTTATTGAATGTGGGTACATTGTTCAATGTTATTCTGTAAGATATTTTCTTGAGAGGGAATGAATAATATGAAGTAGTTTAATTTACTTCTGGCTTTTATAAGGAAGCAATGTTGCATATATTTTCTCATGATCCATAAAATGCTCTTCCTTCCAAGCAGTTGCTCGAAAAACTTAACGAGAAATGGAGTTTAGTGAAGAAGAAACCGTATCCGGCAATGTACTCCAGTATTTTTGGTGGAATTATTACAGATCCGGCTATGATGATGATTCCTATTGATGATCATATGGTTCATCGAGGTCACGGCGTGTTCGATACAGCCATTATTTTAAATGGGTAGGTACAGTACATGTGAATATTGCTCAAAATTTCTATGGATGCTGAAGCTTCTTTACCAACTTTCTTTGTAATATCTTTGTTTCAATTCGTTCAGACATTTGTATGAGTTGGATGCCCACCTCAACCGCTTCCTAAGATCAGCGTCAAAAGCAAAGGTCTCTTCTCCCTTTCCCCGATCGGTTCTTCGGAGCATTCTTATTCAACTGACAGTAGCATCACAGCTCAAGAAAGGCACCTTGAGATACTGGTTAAGTGCAGGGCCTGGAGATTTCTTGCTCACACCCAGTGGAAATGACAATTCTGCATTCTATGCAGTTGCGATCGATGAAGACTTTTCTCAGTGCAAAGAAGGGGTTAAAGTGATAACATCTACAGTCCCGATGAAGACACTTGAGTTTGCTACGATGAAGAATGTGAACTATCTACCTAATGTGCTTGCCAAAATCGAAGCCGAAGAGAAAGGCGCGTTTTCTTCCATTTGGGTTGATGAAGAAGGCTATATTGCAGAGGGTCCAAATGTGAATATTGCATTTATAACCGGTGAAAAGGAGCTTATCTTGCCTTCTTTCGACAAGATTCTCTCCGGGTGCACCGCACTCCGACTTCTAAAGCTAGCTCCAAAATTGGTCGAGGAGGGGAAGCTAAAGAGTGTCGTAACTGCAAACGTTTCGGTTAAAGAAGCCAAAAGGGCTGCTGAAATGATGTTTGTAGGAAGCACACTTCCCTTACTGCCGATAATCTCATGGGATGAAGAACCCATTGGTGATGGTATCAACTTTTCTCTAATCTATAAACTTTGGTTGAATGAAGTTTTCTTATAAATGATTCAATCGATCCTCTGTTACAGGAAATGTCGGAGTGTTGACGATGGCTCTATCGGATTTGCTTTGGGACGATATGGTTTCAGGCCCTGAGACAGAGAGAATACCAGTTCCGTACGAATAGCAATACCGAGCCATATAGAATCAAGGATGTGAAAGGCTGCTCATGGAATGTTATCAGCTGAAAATTAACAGCCACTTTATTTTTCACGTTGCCTATTTTGGCTATTTCTGCTTTCTCTGAACTTGAATAAAAGGAAAATTATGTATTGTGCATGTTCCAATGGTGATTGTTTTTCGTTTTACTATGAATGTTTGTCGACAATGCTTGCTTGCATCAATGGAAAAAGGCTTTTTGTGTAATTTTTCGACTTGAGTTATACTACAGTTTGACTTGTTTTCTTTTGCATATCCATTGGGTTATTGACCATCTTTCTTTCATCATGGAGAAACATTGTTACTGAATTTTGACTAGCCTTTAACATCTATAATTGTGTTGTTTCTACTATGTAAATACTTGGGTGCTCCAGCTTTTATGGAGTTATGATAAATTAGCTTTTATAATCATTGTTTAAATAATTTTATCCAATCGAATTGTTACTACCGTTTATTCTTTAAAATCGCTCCAAATAACGCTTCATTTCTAATCATTCAAAATAACCCTTCATTTCTAATCATTCAAAATAATTCCTCTTACAATTATTCATCCAAATACTTCTTGTGGATATAAGAGTATTGTTTACAAAAACTATGAAAACCGAGGCTTACTCGATAAGTTTATTTTGAAATTTTTTTAGTTGAATTATTATTTTTTTATTTACTACACGTATCAAACATCCCATGTTGGAAAGGTGGAGTGGTCTCTTAAGATTTATAAAATGGGTCGACTGCTCTTTTCTTATCAACAATTAGTTTTGAGGTTGAACCTCTGCTATTTAATAAATATCAGAGTTAATTAAATCCATGTTATTTGTTTTATATATAAATGAACATAAGATCTTGAATAATATGATTACCACCAATTGTATTTGAATCTTAATGGGATTGAAATATAACGCAAAAATCTTTCAAATTCAACAATGAAATTGATGTTAATGTTGAAGCCTTTTATTAATTGTTTTAATGGAAGATATTGATTTTTCTCTCTTTGCCTATAAGTTGGAATGTGTTTTTCAAGAAATCACTTCTCTAAAATTTAAGAGAAGTGAAACTCACCTTTTTTTATAAAGATGACAACCCTATCCAACATACAACCTGACTTTGTTTTTGGTTTCACCCAAAAGACCTCATATCAATGGAGATGGTTGTCATCACTTATATATCCATAATCTTCTCCTTTTCTAACCGACATGTGAGACACTTTGTTTCCATTCCAAGAATGTGTTTATTCACATTTGTGGAAAAAACCCACATTTAAGCCAATTATGGCTATTGTATTTAAAAAGCCAGCAGCCAAATTAGAGAAACATAGAACAAAAAAACGGTAGAGGAAGAAAGGAAAAATAGGAAAGAAAAGTCCCGCCCATGTTTGGAGAGAAAAGTAACCAACCGTCAGATCAAGTTCATATTTTGACAATGTGTTCATGACACAAGTTTGTACAATCCGAACGGCAAGACCAGATTTTGAGGTTTCTATACCAGATTTTAGAAGGCGTTTCAGTCCACAATTTGTAAGATCTTTCTACTTATTCTCTTTGGTTTAGTGTTGTTTGTTGCCGAGATATTTTATCTTGAGATATTATATGTTGTATGCTTCTAGTTGTATCTAGAGAGAACTCGTTGTAGCCCATTATTTATATAGTGAAGATTTGACTTCGGTTAGTGGTCTTTTACTCCTCATATTGAAGAGGTTTTTCCACGATAAAATCTCTCGTGTGTTGTGCTTGATTTATCTACCATATATATTTTTATGTTTGCTGATTTTCCTATAGAACCACAAGAGGAGGAATAATTGATCCATAGAAATAGTGTTTATTCATAACAAGTGGTTTTAGAGCTAAATTGGTTAAGTTTGATTTAAGGCCTTGTGTTAAATATGAAAAAGAGTTATAATGGTGGTAGAATAGTTACATTGAATGACTCAAATTATCAAGTTTGGAAAAGAAAGATAGAAGATCTTTTATATATGAATGACTTATATCTTATAGTGTGTTTTCACTTGAGAAGCTAGATGATAAGATTGATTTATAATGAGAAATATGTCATAGAAAAGTATGTTGCATGATTACTCTGGGTAGACGAAAATATTCTAAATCAAATTGGTGAAGAAAATCATGCACGAACAATATGAAAAAAGCTTGAGTTTTTCTATGCTTCGAAAACTGGTAATAATAAATTATTTTGATAAACAAATGATGGTTAGAAGTATAAAAAAGAAGCGTATATGTTAGATCACATGAATATATTTCAAGGTATTATTAATCAGTTAGCTGGAAAGAGTATCAAGTTTGATCAGGAGATACATGGATTATGACTTCTTAGTTCATTACTAGATTCATGGAGACATTCAGGACTTCGTTGCAAACTCAGCTCCAAATGGTGTATTAAGTATGTTAGTAAAAAGCAGTGTATTGAACAAAGAGGTGGGAAGGAAGTCACAAGGTTCTTCTTCACAGTCTGATGTTCTCATTAAAGAAACATTGTAGAAAACAGAAAAGAGAAAATAGAGCTGATAAAGGAAAAGAATAGACAACTGATGATGACACAGACAAAATTACTCCAACCACTGAAGAATTCTTTATTTTATTCGACGGTGATAGTATACACCTTGCTACAAAACAGAGCAGTTGGGTGATTGATAGTGGCGCCTCAATGTATGCTACATTAAAGAGGGAATTCCTTGCATTCTATACATCTGGTGATTTTGGTACTACTAGGATGAGTAATGATGGATTACCAAAAGTAGTTGACATAGGAGATGTGCACTTAGAGACCAAGAGTGATACTGTGCTAATTTTGAAAAATGTGAAACACATTCCTGATATTCGCATGAATTTAATATCAACAGGTAAGCTTGAAGATTAAGGTTTTTGTAATACCTTTTATGATGGCAAATGGAAGCTTACTGAAAGCTTTATGGTGGTAGCTAAGGGGTAGAAGTGTTCTTCATCGTATATGATGCAGGCAAAAACTACTGGTTGTGATATAAATGCAGTAGAGAATAAAGATAGTGTTGAACTTTGGCATAAAAGACTCAGGCATATCAGTGAGAAGAGTTTGATGATTCTAGCCAAGAAAAATCATCTTTCAGGAGTAAATAATGTGTCATTGAAGAGATGTGAAAATTGTTTGGTAGGAAAGAAAACAAGAGTTTCTTTTAAAGCAGCACAACCTTCAAGAAAGCCAGAAGTATTTCATATTGTATATTCTGATGTGAATGGTCTATGAAAACTAAAACACTTGGAGGTGCATCATACTTTGTGATGTTTATAGATGATCATTCGAGAAAAACGTGGGTTTACACCTTGAAATCTAACGATTAGGTGTTGCAAGTGTTTAAATAGTTTCATGTCCTTGTTGAAAGAGAAACTGGTAAAAAGTTGAAGTGCACCAGGACCGATAATAGGGTAGAGTATTATTGTCATTTTGATGAGTATTTCAGAAATCATGGTATCCAACACCAAAAGACTCATTCTAAGACTCCTCAACTAAATTGGTTGGCTGAGAGAATGAACAGAACATTGGTGGAAAGAGTGAGATGTTTGCTTTCACATTCACATTAGCCAAAACGTTTTGAGGTGAAGCATTAAGTACAGTTGTACGTATTTTGAATCTCACGCCATGTGTTCCCTTGGGATCTGAAGTCCATAACACAATTTGGTCAAAGAAAGATATATCTTATAATCATCTTTGTGTTTTTGGTTGTAAAGCTTTTGTTCATGTTCCTAAATATGAGAGATCGAAGCTTGATGTAAAGACGAGACCATGTGTGTTCCTTGGCTATGGTCAACGTAAGTTTGGCCACAGGTTATATGATCAATTGAAGAAAAAGCTCATTAGAATTTGAGATGTTGTGTTTGTTGAAGACCAGACTAAACAAAACATTGAGAAAATAGATGAAACAGAGCCTACATACAGTGATGATCTGATTGATATAGATGAAGTTCCTTTGACACAACCTTCTGCAGAGATAGAGAATGAGATTCAAAATGATCAGTTTGATAATTCAGAAGAGGTAAGAAGGTCATGAACAAGTTGAGGTAGATGATAATATTGATGAACAATTATCAGAAACTTAAGCCCCTACAGATGTTCCACCAAGAAGATCTATCAGAGATCGACGTCCGTCAAGAAGATATGATATTATTGATTATGTGTTATTCATTAAAGGGGGAGAACCTGAGAGTTATGAAGAGGCTATAGAAGATGAGCACAAAAGAGAGTGGATTGATGTTATGAAAAATGAGATGAAATATTTATATGAGAATCACACTTTTGAGCTTGTTAAATTTCCTAAAGGAAAAATCGCACTTAAAAATAAGTGGATTTATCGAGTGAAACAAGAAGAAAATACCTTACGACCGCGTTATAAAGTGAGTCTAGTTGTCAAAGGGTTCAGTCAGAAGAAATGGTATTGACTTAGATGAAAATTTTGCTCCAGTTGTTAAGATGTCCTCAATTCGTGTAGTTTTGGGTTTGGAATCTAGCCTGAACTTAGAAGTTGAGCAGATGGATGTGAAGACTACTTTTCTTCATGAAGACCTGGATAAATAAATCTATATGGAACAACCACTGAGTTTTGAAGAGAAGTGTAAAGAGAAACTTGTGTGGAAGTTAAAGAAAAGTCTTTATAGGTTGAAACAGGCACCGAGGCAATGGTATAAGAAGTTTGAGTCGATTATGGGGGAGCAAGGCTCTACGAAGACTACTTCTGATCATTGTGTTTTTGTGCAAAACTTTTATGATGATGATTTTATTATTTTATCGTTTTATGTTGATGACATTTTGATTGTTGCCAAGAATGTTTCTATAATACAGATGTTGAAGAAACAGTTAAGCAAATTTTTTTCCAAGAAGGATTTGGGGCCAGTAAAGAAAATTCTTAGAATTCGAATAGTTCGAGACATGGCATCCAATAAATTATATATGTCGCAGGAGCAAGACTTAGAGAAGGTGTTTGAAAGATTCAATATGGATAAAGCTAAAGTGGTAATTAGTTCTCCTCTCTCCAACCATTTTAAATTGAGTAGCAAACAATGTCACTCTACATATAAAGAGAAAGAAGATGTGAGAAGAATTCTATATACTTCAGCAGTTGGGAGTTTGATGTATGTCATGGTAAGTTCTAGACCTGATATAGCTCATGTTATTGGTGTTGTTAGTCGTTTTATGTCCAATCCAGGAAACACCATTGAGAGGCAGTCAAGTGTATCATGAGATATTTGCGAGACACTTCCAATTTAAAACTCATCCTAGGAAGTGAAAAGCCAGTGCTTATAGGCTATATTGATTCATATATGGAGGAGATCTAGATAACTGACGATCTACTTCAAGTTATTTGATGATATTGACAGGTGGTGCAGTATTTTGACAGTTGAGATTATAGAAGTGTGTAGCACTTTCTACTATAGAAGAAAAATATATAATAGCAGCAGAAGCTTGCAAAGTGATGTTCTGGATGAAGCAGTTTATACAAGAGCTTGGCTTCAAGCAACAACGGTATGTGATAGTTTGTGATAATCAGAGTGTTACTCATCTTGGTAAGAACTCAACATTTCATTCAAGAACTAAACATATAGATGTGCGTTATTATTGGATGAGAGATGCTTTCAATGATAGTTTGTCTAAACTTGAAAAGATACACACTGATCAAAATGGATCAGATATGTTGACTAAGAATCTACCAAGAGAGAAGGTTATGTTTTATCGTTCCATTGCTGAAATGGAAAATTCCTCTATACAATGAAGAGGGGCATATTTGTTTGGTTTATTCACTTTTGTTGAGAAAGCTCACATTTAAGCGTATTAGGACTATTGTATTTAAAAAGCATGTAGCCAAATTAGAGAAAAAGAGAAGAAAAAATAGGAGAGAAAAGTTTCGCCCAGGTTTCGTATTTTGACGTTTCGAAATAACCAACTGTCTGATCAAGATGAGATTTTTAGATTGTGTTTGTGACAAAAATGTCTACAATCTGAACGGTGGAGATTGGATTTGAAGGTTTCTATAGCTAGATTCAAGAAGGCGTTCCGATTCCATAATTTGTGAGATCTTTCTATTTGTTCTCTTTGGTTTAATGTCGTTTGTTGCCGAGATATTATATCTTAAGATATTATATGTTATATGTCTCTAGTCGTAACTAGAGAAATCTCATTGTGGCTCATTATTGATTATAGTAGAGATTTGACTTCGGTTTGTGGTTTTCCACGTTAATATTTTTATGCTTGCTGATTTTTATATAGAAACACAAGAGAAGTAATAATTGATCTATAGAAATAGTGTTTAAGAGGAATGAAACTCACATCTCAATAAACCATATTAATGGAGAATAAAAGTTTCATTTTAATTTTCTAACAACTCAAACGACTATTCGATCTAATAAAAATAAAATTGACACCATATTGAAGATTTCACATTGAAAAAGTGGAGTATAAAAGGGCAGGAGTCAAAATAAATTTATTCTTCGAAATTTTATATATTATTATATTTTAAAATCATTAAGTGCATCAATCTCTGTTAAATAATTAATTTAAGTGTTAATCTCCCTTTTATTATTGTTAATTTACGGTTTATCTCCTGTGTATTTTTTCCCTCTTCCTTGCTGTACCCTACCTATAAATAGGTAAGTTTCTCTTCTCTATAAAGTGAGGCAGTATTATCAATTCAATAAAGTGGTCTTTTCATCCTTTTTCTCTCTACGGTTTCTCACCCTCTTATATGGTAGAAAACAATAACATCACTCTCTACTTCATCCGCCCTCTTAGAACTTTTCTTCTCAGCCAGATATTTCTACCCATTTTTCTATGACATCAGGTAGTTTCAAACTCATCTCCAGTTTTGATCTTCCCTTTTTTTACCTCCACAACAACCTACTCACTTTTCATCAACGTCCTTCTCAAGTCTCCGACCATCTTTTCATATTCCTCGACAACAACCATCTTTTCCCATTGCCCAACCCCTAATATTTCCCCCCACAAATCCTACCTATTGTCTCACATTCCTTCCCCATAAAGCTAAATGACTCAAACTATCTGATATGGAAGAAACAAATTATTAATGTTGCCTACTCACTATGCCTTGAAGGATTTCTCAATGGAACGATACCTCCTCCTTCTCAATACGTGGATAATCTTCATCTCCATCAAAACCCTTAATGTGCTCTTTGGGAGCGATATAATCGCAAGGTTAAGTCGTGGTTTTATTCATCTCTCACGAAAGAAAAAGTTAGTGAGATCATTTCATTCAACATGAATTATGAAATTTGGGAATCTCTTTGTAGATCCTACGAGTCCACCTCTTCCTCACGATTACTTGGTATAAAATCTCAACTCCAACGAATCAGAAAGGAAGGACTCTTGGTCACTCAGCTCTCTAAAATCAAAGAGATATGTGATAAGCTGGATGCAATCGGCGAACCGGTATCTCTCAAAGACCATTTTATGTATATTCTTAAAGAGCTTGAGTCATATTCAATCCCTCTCTCTCTCTCTCTTCCGGATTCTTAAAAATTCAATATAGACACTTCACTTCCTTGTTTCATACTTCAAAATTCGACATTTCATTTGTTTCAAAATGATTCTTTTGCTAGGGCAAGAAGATTCATTGAATTTCACCCACTACCTAATTTTCACATTCTTAGGATGCTATTTCGGGATATCTTGACTTGTTGCCTAATTTTTTTACTTGAGCAAGTAGCATTAGATCAAGAATGTTCATTCTTCCTTGGATATGGACGAAAATTATTCTTTTATTCTCCAAATATTTAATTAGATCAAGAATGTTCATTCTTCCTAGCATCGCGAATGTCCCAACTTCGAGAATGCGCCAACATTTGTATTCTTGTGCTAATATGAATGCTCCAAGCTTCGCAAATACCTTCATCATATGAATTCCTGCACCAAAAATGAATGCTCACTACATTCTTGAACTTTTAGCAATAAAATATGAAAAACATTAAAAAAAAAATAAAGCAAATAAGATCGACTTTAAACATTCTTCAATCTAATCAGTAAAAAAAATGATACTTTGGTATGTTTAGCTGAATTTCTAATCAAATTAATACAATTCGTATAGATTTAATCTCTATTAATCATTCAA
This sequence comes from Cyclanthera cordifolia, assembly GCA_037832605.1. Lineage (NCBI taxonomy): Eukaryota > Viridiplantae > Streptophyta > Magnoliopsida > Cucurbitales > Cucurbitaceae > Cyclanthera > Cyclanthera cordifolia. The sequence goes on from JBBMEG010000961.1 coordinate 24,569, forward strand.
AAACATGAAATCTTATAGATTTAAGGCTAAATAACTCTCAATTCTGAGAGTTATCATTGACTTATGTAGATTTCCTCCTCAAGATTGTCATTTAAGAATGCAGTCTTGACATCTATCTACCATATTTCATAGTCATAATATGAGGAAGTGGACAAGGGGATCCTTATAGACTTCAACATATCAATAGGGGAGAATGTCTCTTCATAATCTACTCATTCTCTTCGTGTGAAACCCTTTGCTACAAGCTAGTTTTGAAGATTTACACATTTCCATCAACACTCATTTTTCTCTTGTAGATCCACTTGCACCGAATAGGCCTAATATCCTTTGGTGCATCTATAAGTAACCAAACATAATTGAAGTACATCGACTTTATTTCGAGGTTCGTGACTTTTATCCATTCTTCTAGGTGAACATTCTCCAATTGTCTTTCTAAATGACTGGGGATCTTAAACATTATCCTGTATAAAGTTGTGTCTTCAAGACACTTTTACATGAAACCATAATTTTTTCTAATCCTCCCACTACGCCGAGGTGGACGACTTTCCTCATTCGGAGGGATTTGACTATATAATCCCAATGATTCATCAACTATTCTAACTGATGAATTTTCAACATCCAAGGCTGGTGAGCTGTCAACAATCCTTGTTGACCTTCCTACAACAACACTTGTTGTAGGACCTGTAGCATAATTAGAAGTTAATTCCTTTAACACTACTATCGATCGAGGTTCATGGTCTCTAACATAATATATGGAAAATATAAGTAGATCTAGTTCCAAGTTTATAACTTAGTATATGGACTAAGGTTAGAGTGCCTACGTCTTTATAACACTATTGGTATGACTCACTTTGCAAGAGTTACAAGTGACTTGATCCTAATTGTGTTAGAGGTTATGTTCTAAAGGCTTAGTAGTTTATATATTTAAGAATAAACATTTAATGTTATTTTCAGTTATTAATAAAAGTAATTATTTTCCATAAATTGCGCATTTAATATTCAAATGTCATTCAACCTTATCACATTAATTGAATTAATGTCGATTTACTTTTGGTTATTAAGATGAACACTTGGACACATTTGTGGGATATACAAGTGAATCTAGTTCCAAGTTTATAACCTAAACTGTCTATAATATATGGATTAATGCTAAAGTGCCTAAGTCTTGGTAACACTGTTGGTGTGGCTAGCTTTGCAAGAGTTGCAAACGACCTGATCCTGGTTATTCATGTAGAGACATGTGAGTGGGGGCGTGTATTCAAAAAGAAGTTTTAGTATGAAACAGGATATGTAGTTTTATGATCGAGCTAGTAATTTTGTTATACACTCGTATCTATTACTTCACGAAAGATGATTGTATGTCGATATGATCTTAATCTTGAGTGAGTTATGAACTTCTGCTTATGAAAATATCCTTTGATGTGCATGGGTGAGACGAGCCAAACAACCATGGGTCAATAAGTCTCTCATGTTGGAGATTGTCGTAGTGAGTGACTAGGAACACAATGTCAGAAGAATAAATTCACGTCTTCCCGTATATTGAGAAAGATGTAGAGTTGTTCGCTTACAAACTAATTTTGAGGTTTAAACAAATACCATAATTTGACGGGTTCGAATCTTTGGCCTCCAATTGTTGTAATAAAAAAAATAAATCATTTGGAAAGAACAAATGTGTGGACATACAAATAAAAAAAAAAAAAACTGTGTGCATATTATATTTATATATGAATAATATTATAAAAATATATTTTTTTTTTATAAAAAATAAAAAAATGTAATCAAATATTATTTTGAATTAAAAAATTCTCAAATATATTTTTAATTTGTCAAAACAAAAAACCAAGAAATATTATCAATATGTATGGTTTTTATTTTATAGAAGAAAAAATCAAAAGCAAAATAATAATAATAATAGTAATAATAGAGAAAGAGCTATGAAACGGGACCTAAAAGAATTCATAATATAATACATCTTTTCAAATAAATAATATAAAGAACATTAATAAAAAAAAAAACACCAAGAAATCTCATATACAAAAGAGTAAAATATTGTCTTGGCCATTAAACTTTATTTTGGGCTGTATTTTATTTTAGTTCTTGAATATTTAAAAGTCCAATTTAACCTTAAAATTTTAAGTTTCGTTCCATTTCAAATCGAACTTTCCGAAGTTTTTTTGAAATTAGTCTTTAAATTTTCTCTTTCTTATGTTTATTTATCTTTAAGAAAATTACAAGGGAACTATATATAAGTATTCAAAAATTATATAATTATTCTAGTTGTATCTAGAATCTAAAATAATTGCTTAGATATTCATATATTTATTTATTAGGAATCTTAGGGTATTGTAAAATACGATGTTACCCTTTTGTTAACTTTTTTTTTTCTTTTTTTTGTAGGAAGTTTGAAATGCAATTAATATACTTCACCATTTTGCAGATCTTTCGGCTTCTCCTTTTGTAGAGAATCTCTTTGTTATTCTTTCTTATGAGATATTCTATGTAGAGTTTTGAGAGGATGTAGTAATTCAGGCAAAAAACAACACTTAGTTCGTTCGTGCTTTGTATTGTAATCAGATTTCTGACGATGACTGTGACGTTTAAGACTGAAAATTCTTGTTATTGTGAGTGGATTTTCGTTTTTAATCGATTATTAGTTTGAAAATAAGAAGAAATTTACTAACCTTTTCGTTACTAATCTTCACGAAAAGGTTAGTAAATTTCTTCGTCTTTTTTTTCTTCAATGAAGTGTTATTGGTGTCTACCTTTGTTGTATTTTTAGTATTTTGATTATATAATTGGTTATTAAGATGTTTTTACACATCAAGATGATTTTATATGTAATACTTAATCTATATGAAGATGCATGTTGGCTCTTAGAGAAGGAAGTGTTGTAAATACACTTTTTTCTAGAGGCATTTTTTATTTATTAAATTATTATTGTGGATACGGGCATTATCATTCCAATGACCACACTAAGATGTTATAAAATACCTTTCAATACCTCATAATGTTCATTAGTAGAGATGATTTTTTAGTATTTATTTAACACTATTATTGAGCTCATTACCGTAATTACATAATACACACTAAAAAAAATACATAATACATTTCTAAGTTTCTCTAGTTACTAGATTACTCTAGTATTATTCATGTTTATATTGTTTTCTTGATGTTGTTGTGTTTTCTTTATTCGGTATTATTTGTAACAACTCAAAAATCTTCAATGGTTAAACTTTGAGATCTAATAAGAATTTAAAGTCATATTGCCATTGAGTTATTAATTGAGAAAGCTATTTAAATAAAAAATATTTATTAATTATGAGAATAAACATTCTTGTTTCCATTTAAATAATATTGAGGGGGTTAAATATTTGAATATACCAATAATCAATTTATTATTTAAATGGATTATGAGATTGTTTATATTTCGTGTTCTAAAAAAATAAATAACCAAGATTGGGTTCAAATCTCTTTCCAATCAAACTCCCTCTTAAAACCCTTCTCCATATCCGCTCCAAACAAACACCCCTCTTTGGTCTTATTTGAAAATGATTTGACCAAAAATAAAAATCAGCAGTCCTCTCTCTAGCATAGAAACCCGCGCCACTACTGTTCATCTTCTCCAAAAATCCAGTCAACACCCTTCTTTCCCTTTTTCCTTTTGTTTCCGATCGGCCACCGAGCCCACCGACATCGTTCGCATGCTATTGTCGTCTGAAGCCACCATCGGTCGCTCGAGCAGCCCCCATTGAACTGCTACGTCACCTAGTCCGTCTTCGCCACACGTGAGAAGCCAAGACCGAGTCGAGCTCGCACTCACCCACTCTACCGACCAATAGATCGTGCAGTTTTGCTATATTCTGCGCCATAAGCTCACCAAGCCCACCGTTCAGATCTATTCGTGGCCGCTGTGCTGGTTGCTCGCACCGCCGCTCTGTTCCAAACCGAACAATCACTGGTAAGGAACGTTTGTTGTTTTGTTGTGTTATGTGAATCCATGGGTTAGTTATGTTGTAAACCTTTGTTAAAACTGCATTGTTGGAGCATAGAAGAGAAAAGAGAAGCTAATTGGAAGTAATGACACATGTGGACCTCACCGTGTGACTAAAGTAAGTTAAATTTTGAATATAAAATTAATATATTTTGTTTATTGGGTCACGTGGCTTTTTCTTGAATATATATAAAATTAATAATTTTTTAGATTAAAAGAATGATTTTATTATTTAAGAAAAATGATTAGTTGGCTTTGTGAGACCCTTTGACCAGTTTGACCAGCTTTAACTCCCGAAGACACGTTTTTTTCAAAGTTAGGCGTTCTATACTATTTTTAACATCCTAAATCCAGTTTTAATAGTCTCAGATGTTAGTTTTGACCCATTAAATTGTAAGGACTACATTCGAGTGGTAGCCTTTATTGATCGTTGACTCGGAGCTTAGGATCCCGCTTGTGGAATCAGCTAAGGTAAGGGAAACATATCCTCAGTTCGGGATCCTGTTGTTTAATACATGGATGTACTGAAGTAGGATGTCTCATGTGCTGATTGCTTAATTGATTGATGCTTGTATGGATTGTTGATACTTGGTTTCGTACTGGCCATCTAAGATGGAATTGTAACTATATATGAATATGTGATTATCTGAATGTGCAATGATATATTGATACTTGATGATGCTCATATGGTTTTCTGCTTATTTGATGTTGTTATATTATTTGAAGACTCACCTATTCATGATTTTGAGATAGAACCAAACAGATAGGTTTATATCTAGTTATGTGTTATGTGTTTTGTGATGATGTATTGATACTTGTTGATGTTCATAGGATATGATGCTCTGATTGATGTTATTGAATCGTTGCAAAACGTTTAAGGTTCGTGACAGGCCAGGATGTTCCAGAGAGTACTAGCATACACCACCGTTCCATTCGAGACCTATTTGATGTGTAATTTAGTAGAAACATATTTTTGGTGTGTGTACATCGTCCTATTGACGACAAGTCTCGTTTTGGTGAATGTAGTGACACCGCCGTTCCATAGGTGATAAGCCTCGTTTTGGTGCATGTACTGACACCGCCGTCCCGTAGGGGAAAGCCTCGTTTTGGTGCGTGTACTCACACCAATGTCCCATAGAGGATAAGCCTCATTTTGGTGTGTGTACTAACACCGCCACCCACAAACCTCGTGTATGTTGCGTGTACTGACAGTGCCGACCTATAGGGGACAAGCCTTACATTAGGGTGTGTGCATTGACACTGCTGTCCTATAGGGGACAACACTCGATTTTGATAAGTGTAATGACTCCGTCATCCCTTAAGAGACAACGTTTAACATGTACAGTTTTACAGAAGCTTGGGTATATGTACCTTTTGACTGATATATTATTGAGAATGATGTTCTATATTGTTATTGTTGATCTCGTATTTTGGTTATATTCATGTCTAATCCTTGGTTCGGTGAGGTAAACGACGAGGCGTAGCCAGAACAGTGACCAACTGCAACGACGCGTGAATGAGACGATACCGGGGCAAAAGTCTCACACGCAAGGAACAAGGAACGCTGGTTCGAAGTGACATAGCACACGTTGAGTTGTCAAAAATAGGCTCGAATGCATGTAGGCTAGGCTGGGTACACAGAGTAGGCTCGAGAGACAACAACGAGGCTCGAATTGGAGGATCTCACCTCAGGGTCAGGCGACGCAGGACACGAGCTATAAGAAACAGTCGCGGTCAGCTCTGAAATATAAGCGTGCTCAGATTGGCTCTTTGTTTCTTTGTGGCCGCGACAACTCGTGACGCGACACGTGGTGCTGCGAAAATGGCTCTCAGCTTGCGGGTTGCGGTGCTGCACGTTCTTTAATCCAACAATGGAGAAAATAACATTGATAGTTGCTGCGTCAGTTGGAGGCGCACGTAAAACGCTGTGATGATGATTGTTGGAGCTGGGGGTATTCGAGAATGTAGGGAATAAAAGTTGCGGTGCTGAAATCGAGGGAAAAGAAAAAATGATGCCCTAATTATTCTGTTTTGTCTTTTATATAGAGCAAAAATAGTGTAAAATTAGCAAAATGCCCCTGGGGCCAAATTTGATATTTTTAGCTCACTTTTTCTTAATTCCAACTTTACTCCTCTAAGGTTTTAACTTATTTAGGTCATTTTAAGCCAAAAATAAATTGAAATAAGCTTTTGGGAGTTGCCATAAGACCAAAACTGACCTTAATTTGTAGGTGAAAAAAGTTCGGGCTGTTACAAAGGAAGAAAATGTTCTATAGTATAATAAAATCACCATTCTCATCGAAGTTCAGATAAGCGGAGAATAGGAAAAAAATAATAAAAAGGAAGATGTAAAAAATGGTGATGGAGCTATTGAATTTAGTGACCTATAAACTTTGAAATTAATTACACATCTTTCACAATTCTAGTTCTGAATGAGTATTCAGTACAATATAGTTTGTTTATGTGATTTGTGAACTCTAGTGGACTGAAACGTTGCTTTTTCTTAATGAACATGAAATTTCTTGTATATTGATTCTTGAATACCTAGACATATTATTTTTTGTTGCAATAATGCATGTGTTTCATCTCAGACTCAAAAGTAATATAAGATATAGTATAAACGATGTAGAAGTCTTGTTCATTCCATATACCATTGTGAATAATCCTAATAGGAATTGATTTTGAATAACTTGTTAAATACATTAATATGTGTATTATACGTCAATAATACAATTCTTAAAAAAACATTTTATGATGAAAATTATAGAGATAATACCTAAACAATATTCATATAATATACAAATATTAAAAATAACATGTCAAACTAAGATCAGGCCCTTACTAAAAAAGAAAAATACTGAATATTGAAGTAGCATGTTTAGAGTATAAAAATGAAAAAACACATATATAGTAGAAAAAAGTAAAATCTTACGCAATTTGAAGTGGTAAATGATGTAATAACTCTGAAGGTGAGAAATGACACAATCTAAAAAACACAAAAACAAAAAAATTGAATGAATATGAAGACCATGAATAATACTAGTGATAAACATATATAAATGAGGTATTATAAACTGACTTATACCTTACCGTCCTAACAAAAGAGGAGAACACATAATTTTGTTTCATTGAGATGCTTCACGAAAAAACACAGAAGAAAAAAAGAAAGAAAAGAAAACAAAAGAATGAATAATGAAATAGTCACTACTACAACACTAGGATATGATGATTCTAAAAAAATATCACATACGTACGCTTTAGATGATACATTTTTGCAATATTGTATCGCATATCATATATTCTTTTAAGATGACTCATAAGAAGTGTCGTTGTATCCCTTTAGATGCTACTTTTTTCCAATCATTAAAACGATTTTGATGACACATTGAATCAATCATTAAGTTGATGACACTTCAATAAATAGTCATTAAAACACTTTAGATGATATTTTTTTCCAATCATACTTCTTTTAGAAAGTCATTAAAACTCTAAATATGATGCTTTTCGAAAGTCTTAAATATAGTATAAATGACATATAAATAGTATCATTAAAAGTTATATATTGACACTTATCTATTATAATCTAATTGTATGTAAGATTTCTAGGCAATACAATATTTCTTGTTCTTATTTTGTAATTGTACATTTTTTTCCCTGTTTTAACCTACAATTATTCATTTTCCATGCATGAACCTGTAATTTCACATATGAACATTACAACAAAAGGAAGAAAAAACTCATAATCACATTCAATGTAATTAAAACTTGTCCATATGATTCATTCCTAAATCACATTTCCAACTGAGGCATTTATATATAGAGAGAGAATATTCGTACATATGTTCGCAATTCCATTTAGAGAACATTCCAACATATATTTGTAAATATAGTAAAGTGAAATATATTGTACAAGAGTCAATTATCCACCTCCAATTATATAGAATATTCAATGTTACATAAAGACTAAGTCGTGAATTCTTCCAAATGGGTTCAACTCTACTATATGTTAGAAATTTCATGCTTGCATTCTTCCTCCAAGACCCCACCAACCATATGTTCTTGTTCATAGGATAAAAATAAAACAAATTTAAGTTCATATGACATTCAACTTTCAAAAAATCCATCCTGAAAGCTTCTTCAATCATAAGCTCAATTCAACTTTAAGTTACAAATATTTGCAATAGACCATGAATATAAAACGTTTACCTCATCTTTTTGAACTTCATTATAACACGTTTATGCACAAGATGGACTCAAAAAATAAATCAACCTTCTACCAAAAAGTGTGAAGAAAAAACCCAGAAGATGTTATAGAAACAAAAAACAAAATAGTGACAAATAACTTAAAACGTCGACGAAGAAAGGAGAGATTGCAATTATAAACTAAACTTATAATTAAACTTTGAACTCACTTAATCATTTTATGAAACACCTTATATGCATTATGACCACACCCTCTAGTTAACCTTCACAATAACATATCGGTCCAAAGAATACTTACTCAAAAAACAAGAGTTCGAATCAAGAATAAGATAGATAACTTGAATTTATAATTTCAATCAGATTGACGAAAATAGGTGGCATCAAAGTATAAAACACATTACTTAACAAAGAAGTCTTACTCTATGTTCACATAATTTGAATTAAAGAAACCAAGCTATTGAATAGAAAAATAAAACTAACCGCAATCATGATAACATAAACATCAAATGCGGCGTTCTCTTTTCATAGTTTCGACAACTCAGTCATTTATGCGAATATTCATCCAGTAGACATAGACAAAAAAAAAAAACTTGTATTTGATCTTGGTGTTTGAGCAATAATAAACAATTAGTTATGAAGTAATATCTATCATATTGGACAAGCATTATAGCCTTTAACACTACAACGACAAAGATTGCCATATGTAGGAAAATCATTTATAGTTCACACCAATACAACTTGAAGAGTAAAATTGTCTTCATTATATGCATCGAAATATTTGACTCCCTCTTCCCACATGAGTTTCAAGTCATCAATCAGGGAGGATAAGTATACATCTATATCTTATCCTAGTTGTTTTTAGTCCAGATATCAACATGGAAAACATGAGAAACGTTTTTCTCATGCTCAACCATGATGGAAGGTTGTATATTGTAAGAATCATCGACCAACAACTATATTTAGTACTCAAATCTACAAATGGGTTAATGCCATCGGTTGATAATTCGGAACGAATATTCCTATGCTCTGCACCGAAAGATGACCATAAGTGATCAATTAATCTCGAACATCGAGAATCAGCTGGATAACACATTATATCATCAACTTTCCTTTCTATCACATGCCAAACTAGATTCTTTGCACGTTCTTTGTTCTAGAACATCCTTATTAGTCTTGGAAAAATAGGAAAGTACCAAAGTTGTTTTGCAGGCACTCCCTCGTTCTCTTCTGTCGAGTTCTGACGCATCTTCCATCTTGATACATTACATATCGAACACTTAGTTGACTTTTCGTATTCCTTTCGGTACAAACAACAATCATTGGGACAAATATCTATCTTTTGATAACTCAAACCTAGAGCACCTAGAGTTTTTTTTTGGCTTCATACATAGAGGTAGGCATCTCATTATTTTTGGGCAGGAGATCGGTTAGTAAAGACATTATTTCTGTGAAGTTCGTATTACTCCACCCAAATCTAAGCTTTAGATTGTATAATCTCGCAAGAGCATACTACTTCGTAAATTTAATACATCCTAGGTACAAAGGCTTCTTAGCATCTTTAAACATAGTGTCAAACATTTTTTTCGCAATAGAATATTGGTCGTGCGCACATTCGCCATATTAATTGCATTGAATAAATCATTGTCATCTTCAACGAGATTTATTGACAAAGCGTTCACTATTATTTTTAGGATCAAAATCTTCTCCATGCCAAAACCATATCTTATAACTCCGATCCATCCCATAGGCATACAAGTGATTCCTAACTATATCGACATCATTGAATACGTGATTACCACATTTTAAAAACGGACAACAAATTGAATTGGAAATAGTGGTGTTGAGTTACATTGATATTATACCAAATACATTTAAGTACTTTGAAAAACTATATTAGTTTTAAAACGAGCACAAAATATCAACAAAGCAATAGTTCAGCAGCATTAGTGTTGACCAAACGATCATGGGATGACAATTTTTTTTTTAAGCAAAATTCATATAACTAGTTTCTAAAAAATATTTATGAATGATTTTATTAATTATTTAGCCAAATAAAACATGAAGAAAAAATAGAGATCTAATTGATGTCAAACTCATTAAACCTAGACCATATATAGACTATTGAGCTCATACCAATATTAAGTTAGTTGCTTTTATAGTTATTGATACAAGACAATGGTAAAAGTGTTTTTTTAGTATAGGGGATTGAATCTTTAACAAAAAAAACACATAAGACAAGAGAAAGGTTGAAACAAGAGTAATTGTGAATGAATTCTACCAACATAAAAGACAACCCAAATGACATAGATTTTTTAAGCTTGAAAACATGCTCAGAGATTCTGAGCTTGAAACTAAAAAAGGGCCGAGAGTATGAGTTTGAAAGAAAGAAGTCAAACTTACCCACAAAAAGCCGAGCTCGCCCCTTAAATGCACTCTTATGGCACCAGGACGTATAAAATCCTAACTTACCTACAACATTTACAAGGTTTGTCTCATCTACTGCTGCTTGAGATTGAACTTGTGACACTAGTGTTGAACTAGAATAACACTAAACAATGAAATCATTGCATCAGCAACCTTCGGTATAACTATTTTGCCAACTTTTATAATAATTTTGTGAGAATAGTTCATCCAATGCAATTTTCAAAAAATAAAGAAAGAAAAACATTTAAATTTTAAATAAAAATCTAGAATCAAAAAATAAATCTAGATCTAAATTAAACCAGAATATTTTTGAGATTTCTTTTAAATAAAATTTTTTAAAAGATAAGTTATGAGATAGAGAACAATCATTTATTGTTTAAAAACTGTCGTAACCGTGTCATAATAGTAAGCACCACAAACACTATTTATAATAAAATAAACATTATTTATAGTAACCCATATTATAATAACCATACATTTCAAATATTTATAATCAATTTATAGTATTTAATAACTTAATCAACACCTCAAACACACATTTTTTTTTACTTTTTTGTAAGATGATTTTATTTTTATTAGAATCAATGATTCTAATTAAGTGTTATAAAACGCGTATTTTTATTTATGGTACTTTTTGTCAAGGTAACTATTAGATAGACTCTAATAGGGTATCATACAGATGTTTTAATTTATGACTACTTTAATTGTCCATTCTTCTTCAATTTTGTTTGATCTTATCTCATTTGTGTAGTTGGGAGGGTAGAAGAATGATATTAAATGCAAATATTCCAAAATTAATTTTAAAAATCAAACATTTAATACAAAATAAAACGGAAACGGAAAATCCAAGAAAGAAAGGAATAAAACCATTTAGAAAAAAAATCCATATTAAAAATCACAAAGGGAATCCGGGGTTTCGGAAAATAGAAATATGTGTTTAATAATTATTTAAATACAAATGCAATTATAATAAAAATAGGATGCATGGGTAATAATTATATCAAATTTGAATATTTATACTATAAACTCCCAAATTATAATCTTCTTTTATTTTTAATTGTATTTAAATTATTAACATTATTGAACTAATCTCAATTAAATTGAAAGTTTTTAGTAGAGATCAATTTTTTTTTTTTGAAAATTTAGAAAATAAATAAATTTTTTTGAAAATTTATGCACCGAAACAAAACTCAAAGTTTAAGAAAATTAAACTTTTAAGAACCAAAATGAAACAAAGATGATCAAAATAAAGTTTTACCCCAGTATAATTAAAATTATAAATGATAACGAAAAAAAAAAAAAAATTGAAGACGTGTCAACAACTATTGTCATTGTGTTCTTTTTATTGAACCATTTGTAGTTAGAAATTTTGAATCTCTTTATTAGTAGATAAAACAAGATATGATAAGAGTTATGCTTTTGTTGGTCGTGTTGTTTCAGTGTAAATTTAATATACCATACTGATTTTAATTCAAACGACATTGAATCGTTGAGTTTTATTTTTGTTCGAAAAATGTATGAAAGTTGAATGAACAGCTAATGTAGTGGCCGGGTACAAAAAAAATACCAAGAAATTGCATAATAAAACACGGAAGTAGTGAACCAAATTTATTATTAGGAGATAATCCAACGAATACATTTGAAACGGCTCATATTATAATTTAGAACAAATTTCAAATGCTTTTCAAAATGTCGGTTACAATCCGGCATCTTTCGACGGCAGTCTCGGACGAGGACGAAACCTCGAACGGCACGCGGATGTCAGGGTGATTACGGAAGCCAGTCATGCAGCTATTCACATTCCTAATGGTAATATCCACACCATTTGCCCCCGTCACGTAATCTCCTCCCGCCACCGCGCTTTTGATGTATGGAAAATTCCCGAGGGCAATGTTCGTTGATTTCAAGCAATCCTGCAAAATGAGCTGCAAAGGGGGTGCCGGCGATGCGCTCATATAGTCCCCAAGAATCTGCACCATTGATTTGATATCTCTCTCCGCGCATCCGATCGAGAGGAGAGCCAGGCCACGGGAGCCCGCGGTCTGGCTGCCCGGGGCCGATCTGAGGCAATCCGTGCAAAACACTGGCCTATGTGTCTTCTGGCATAGGTTCAACAAGAATCTGGCGTCTGGTTTTGCCGGAGAGAACAGCGATAAAAGGATGGTTGCACAGAATAATGGAACCATGGAGTTTAAGACATTCATCTTCGCAGATATCTAATCTCGTCGCTGCGTTGATGAATTATTCATGTTCCCTATTTATGCATGAATTCTCTTCATTAATTCATGAATTATTTTTAGTATGACGTTTTGCTGCATTTATCGCATTTTCCTTTCAATCAATCCTGACTTACCATTCAAATTCGAGTGGTTATGATTTCTATTTTTAATTCGATTTTTTCCCATATCTGATTATAATACTTTATTTTTAGGCTTTTTTGTTCCTTTCCGTTTTAAATACGTTTGATTTTATTTTTTTTAATTAGTGTTCTACGAAATTCCTCTTTATTTTTTTATTTTTTTTTATTAATTATTTTTTCAGTATAAATCGTACTCTTAATCTCCTAATTATGAAAATATTTAAGGAATTTGATCTGGGGCAGCACATTTGATATAATACATTGTTATTTTAGCACAAACTTATCGAAAATTCATTTATAGCAGATTTTTTAATTTTTTTCGAATAATTCAAGTTTTACCCCAGGCAGACCTCAATTAGTGTACTGATTGACTTCAATCACTTAACTGATGGACTTCAATTACTTAACTGATCAGCTTCAATCAGTGTACTGATCAGCTTCAATCACTTAACTGATAGACTTTAATACTTAATTAATAGACTTTAATTAGTGTACTGATAGACTTCAATTACTTAATTGACCAACTTCAATCACTTAATTGATAGACTTCAATCAAATAATTAATGAACTTCAATCACTTAATTGATCGACTTCAATCAGTTCAATCACTAAACTGATCGAATTCAATCACTTAACACATGCATCATACCGATTAGGGTATCAAAATACGTATCGATTACGCGTTTGAAATAACACAGAGAGGGTGATTGATAGATCCGAGAGTCTTGTGGAAATCGATTTAGAGAAATGAAATCGATTGAGAATGATAGAAAGCATTGATTGACTTAAATCAATGTACTAATCAACTTCAATCACCATCATTGATCGACTTCAATCAGTGTACTGGTCGACTTCAATCACCAAACGTACTGATTGATTTCAACAGATTGACATCAATTAGCGGACTTCAATCACTAGACATATCGACTTCAATCACTAGACATGCATATCAACTTGAATCACTTCTGATCAACTTCAATGAGTTTTTGGGCCAGCGGCTTTTTGATCATTTTGATAGGCCCACCCAAAAAAGTTGCTATATATGCAAATAGTTTCAAAATGTGGTATACACCAAATATTTATGATTTTTTTAATATACATCAAAAGTCCAAAATATGTTAATTGACCTTTTTTTTGTTGATATGTTTATTATATTTTCCTAAAAATATTTATAACACACAATTTTTTTTTTTTTATGTGAATTGTAACCTTTCCGTTTAAACTATTAATAAGTATTTAATGACCTGTATTTTATGTTTTGTTTTATACCAGACAAAAATTTACTTGATCAAACATATACTACTTGATAACAATGTAGCAGAATAAATTAAATTTAATTATGAGAATAACAAATATAAATAAATGAAGTAAATAAAAGAGTAATAAGACAAAGATCTAACGTGGTTCCTACTAGAATTCTAAATATGAGATTACAATAAAGCACACTCACCAAATATTCCAACACACTCAAATGTTTGAACTCACTAAAATTATTTTCTAAATGAAATTAGAAATTAATATGTAAAATATAAAATAAGAAATTAATAATTCTAATAATTCTTGCTAAAAATATAAAAGAGAAAAGATATGATATAAATAGTGAGTAGGAAGCCGTCAAACAACCAATTATCTTCCGATGTGGAAAAAAACAGCATCAACAAATCTCTACCTTGACGTGAAATGATCAGAACCCCGAATGAAAAACTTAAGTCATTTTCACCAACTTGGATAGTTTACAAACTGCAAATATAAATCAAACTCAAGCACTGCTTGAATTTGTTCAATGGATTGTCATTGTTATTAATTCTACTCATAAAAATATCACCTCGAGAAATGATCTCATGTACAAAATGGTATCGTATATCAATGTGTTTTTCTTTTCATGAAACATCTTATCTTTGGTAAGGAAGATAGCACTGTAGCTGTCAAAAATGATTGTAGATATCTGCAAGCCTTTACTAAGTTCACCAAACACTACCCTCAACCATATAGCTTTTTTACAAGTCTCAATAATAGTCATATACTTGTAGATAGAACAACTGTATTCTGCAAAGTAGTTTTCCAAATAATAGCAGAACCACAAACTGTAAACACAAATCCAATAAGAGATCTTCTTCTATTAAGATCTTCAGCATAATCAGAATCTACATAACTGATGACTCCATCTCTGGTTCTTCCAAAATGAAAACAAACATCAATTGTACCTCGTACATATCTCAATATCCGCTAAACCGATTTCCCAATGTTCTTTACCTAGATTGCTTAAATACCTACTAATTGCACTTGCTGCAACAAGTGTGTTAGAGGTTATGCCCTAAAGGCCTAATAATTTGTAATTAATGAATAAAGCATTTAATGTTAGACATCTAATATGACATTTCAATTATTAATAAAGGTTATTATTTTCAATAATTGCACATTTAATATACAAACGTCATTCAGCTATATCACATTAATGAAATTAATGACGATACACCAATGGTTATTTGGATAAACACTTGGACTAGTATGCGAGACATAGAAGTAGATCTAACTCCCAGTTAATAACCAAAGCGTCAAAGGTATATAAATTGAGGCTAGGGCGCTAAAGCCCTGGTGACATTGTTAATATGACTCACTTTGCAAGTATTGCAAACAACCTAATCTTGGTTGTTCATAGTGAGACATGTGAGTGACGGTGCTTATGAAGAAAAGAGTTTTTGCATAAGACGGAACCAAAAGATTTGTGATCAAGCTAGTAATTTTGTTATACACTTGTATCTACTAATTCGCTAAGGATGATTGTATGTTGATGTGATGAGTGGATTGTGAACTCTTGCTTTACATCCTTTGATATGCATTAGTGAGACTAGTCAAACAACATTGGGATAATAAGCCTCCCACGTTGAGGATTCTCGTAGTGAATGGTTGAGAATGCAACGTCACAAGAAGGAATTCAGGCTTTCCCAAATGTTGAGGAAGATGAAAAGTTATTCCTTTAAGCGCTGATTCTTAGGCTTAAACAAAGAAATTTCACCTCTTATTGGTTTGAGAGGACACTAGTTTACAATTAGACTATAAACGCTTTTTCATTAGAGGAATCAGTGACGCTTAAAGAGAAAGATGTAACCACAGGGTAAAACAAATATTTTGTCCCACTGTAGATTACGAAAAAGCTCGTGAAGAATCACATGGTAGATGAGCGATTATATCCTGGACATAACTTATCCTATAAAGCAAGAGATTTTAGCACAAACCTTTAGTGGAATAAGCTTGATATTAATGAATAGAACTTGAATTTCGGGTCGTTGTAGCTTTCAACCAATAAGTTTCGGTCCTCGGGCTAGCTCATACTTGTAGGTATACTGTTTTATTAGAGAGTAAATTTGAAGAGTTCAAATTTACAGATTAATTATGTGGGACATAATTAATAAGAGCTTTAAGTTTAATGGTTGATAACTCATCATAAGAAATTTCTTTAGTCCTATATCTTAATGAACCTTTAAGCATTTCGTTATGGAATTTATATATTTAGGCTTAGATTTATATTCTGAAGGAAAGATCTGTAGAAATGTGAAACGATAGAGTTAAAGTATGTTCAAACTGAATCTTTGGTAAAACTACTATATTTTTAGGCTTAAATAATTCAAACAGTTTATTCAATGAATGCTTATAACGCTAACCTAATGTTACTGTGCAAGAATTTAGACAGTGGCACACAATGTAGCTGTAGCATGGACACGAAGCGATCGTATAGTGAAAAGCTGAGAATCTAACTAAATCAAATCTTAACAAGAAGTGAAATCATGGGTTATGCCACCATTAACTCTATGATTTTGGTTCTTTCCAACTCCTTGTGAAGCCAACCCTAGTTTTGTCGATAAATATTGTAGACAACGAAGATCTAAGTGCGACTCTTAGCACCTACACAATCCCCAAAGTGGAAAATTCTGAGAAATGTTCGAGTGTTTTTTAGGCAATTTAAATCGAATTGGCAATGGCTTCAGCAATAATACTCGACCAAACTTAATAAAACGAACCTAGCCTAGAAACATTTTTTTCTTATGTTGTCAATAGAAATCTAACTAAAAATAAAGCCAAGAAAATGTTTCAATATGTACAAAGAAACCAAAGGAATATTGACCAACTCAATTATAAGGTTATGCAAATACTTCAAAAGATAACTTTTTTTTTTCTAATATTGAACAATAAGATAGAACGTAGAAGAAAATGAGTTTTATATTTCAAGTAAATTATGCATACAATGAACACCCTTTATATAGAAGGAGTGCACATAATAAAATAATACAATAATGAATATTTACACAATCTTTCTAACCACCACATGATCTTAACATCCCAAAATTAAATTAAAACAACTTAAATATATTGAACCACATTATATCTTCACATCCCTCCTTAAACTAGCAGGAAGTTCAACGACTTCGAGTTTGAACCGAAGATTGGCGAAGTGAGTATCAGACAACTACTTGGTCAGCAATCAGCAGGCTGATCAAAAGAGGGAATGTACCGAACCTCTGACTGTCCACAAAGAACGTGATCATGAACAAAATGAGCATCGATCTCGATATTCTTGGTACAAGCATAAAAAATAGGATTAGCGGCTAACGATCCGGCATTGATGTTATCACACTAGATATCTGGACGAGACATTAGGATGATGCCCAATTCTCGTAATAGTTGTTGCATCCAAGTTACTTCTATTGCAGCATGAGCTAGAGCACGGTATTCAGACTCTGTGCTGGACAGGCTACAACAGTCTGCTTTTTCGAGGACCAAGAGACAAGAGTGTTTCAAAAGAACACACAATATGCAATAACACATTCGGTCATCTATATTTGGCGCTTAGTGGGCATTAGAGAAGGCAGACATAGTCGAATCATCAGTCGGTTGAACAAAAAGACCAAGATGTTTAGTTTAGTCCTAGACAGATACCGAAAAACACGTTAAACAACTTGCCAATGAAGGTCAGTCGAATTTTTTAGAAACTGACTTAAGTGATTGACAATATAAGCAATATCAGGCCGAATGTTAGTTAGATAGTGGAGAGCACCAACAGTACTTCAGTAAACAAATGAATATGTCATAGGCTATCCTGTAGATAAGGATAACCACTTGCCAACAACTAACGAGGTAAGAGCGGGTTTTACACTTTCCGAATCGAGTTTCGCCAGTAGATCATCAATGTACTTTGTCTGCGTCAGTATGAGCCCAAAAGAAACCAAGGAAACTTGGATTCCTAAGAAATAGCTAAGAGAATCGAGATCTTTAAATGCAAAACGTTCATTAAACAAAGTAACCAAAGAAGAACTGAATGCAAAATGATTCCCTGTCAAGATAATATCATCAACATAGACAAGATGGGTTTTATATTTCAAGTAAATTATATTTCAAGAATCTTTTTCCAGGTGAAAAATTCAATTGACACGAATATCCTCACCATGGTTAGTCATTGCGATTCTGTCAAAGAGTTATTGTCGTATCTAGATTTTCTGTATTATGGCAAGGATAATGTGCACAGGGTTTTCGATGTCTGTAAGGTTCTATATCAGGAAAATCAGGGTGATCGGTCACTTACAAACTACTTCATGGATATGCGGAAGACATGTGCAAATTACGAGGCACTTGTACTGATCAGTGACGATCCAAAAGTTCAGCGGGCTCAACGTGATCAGCTGTACATGCTCAGTTTTCTGGTAGGGTTATCACCGAGGTACGATGTGGCACGTGATCAGGCTCTCTCTAGTCCTGATATCACTAATCTAGAGGAAGCGTACACTCGAACTTGAGGGGGAGTGTTAGAATAATAGGGTTAATATTTAGATTAGATAGGTTTGTATATAGAATAACAAGACCCATTATAAACGGCCCGTTAGGTTGTAATTGTGTATAAATACACCCTAGCTCAATGAGAAAAAGTACGACATATTT
>JBBMEG010000976.1:0-43431 GCA_037832605.1 Cyclanthera cordifolia
CGTGCGGGGTTTCTTACTGAGTTTTCACAGACTCACCCCTTCGTTTTATGTTGGCTATGGATTCAAAATCATAGTTGTAGATATGCACCAGAATGGATGAGCGACAGCTGAGGATAGATTTAGTGGGGACGTGTTGGTGCCGTCGTTGGTGTCACTTTTTCATAGTCTAGTCTTGTTGCATATCTTTCTGCACGAATTGTTGTAATAAATTCATTTTCAAATATAAGTTTTGGAACCGAGATCTCTAGATTTATATTTATGTTTAAACTGGTGACTGCTTGGATAGGATAAATGTTTTGTTTGGAACTTGCAGGGTCGTTTTAAATGCATTTTGAAATGTCGAGGTTCTGTTTTACACGTTTTGCAGGTATGGTTTCCCATATTTTAGGGGAAACTCTTCCAAAATTTTCTTTAAAATTTTCATGCATTAGTAAATTTCGAGCGATAACCTAACGGTTATGTACCGGGTTGTTACACATTCCTTTCATTTTCTCATCTAGAGCTGCAAACTTTGGATCAGCACGCTCCCCTCCTTGTCGTTACTCTTCACCTTTAGTTTCTGGGTGGTTCTTGACATGATTTTGCTCATGTCCTCTTGTGGTAACTCTTTTAGGAGCTTGCTCATTAGTTGACTCTCTGTTGATAACATGGTTTCAATGACTCATATTATACGTCATTTTGGAAATGAAAGAGTAAGGATCAAGTTTTCTTTGGGTTGGACTTGCTTCTCCACGAATGACGCTAACTGTTGGTACCAATGGTTCCTCTAGAGTCAATAGTAATTATTCATATTACTGAGAACGAGACACCTATAAAAGCGAAAAAAAATTAAGCACACTGGTATGGTGTGAGCCACAAGGCCCTGATCCTTAAGTCAATCGAGTATTTAGAGAGTCTTTTGAGGAACCAAAACGTTAAGTTTCTGTGAACATTGTGTGTTAGGAAAAAGCAAAAAGACTCAAATTTACAAGAGGAGATCATCGTACAAAGTGGATCCTTGACTTCATTCATGTTGATCTGTGAGGACCATCTCAAACTCCCTCATGGAATGTGTAAGGTACTTTTTGTCTTTAATCGATGACTATTCTAGAAAGGTGTGGATTTAATTTCTTAGCTCCAAATATCAGACTTTTCCAAGATTTGTTGAATGGAAAATGAAGGTCGAATTACAATCTAATAAGAAAATTAAGTACTTGAGGACTTATAGTAGTTTAGAATTCCTTAACAATGAGTTTAACTTGTATGCTCAAAGTTCGAAATATCTAGACATACTACACCCTTTACTCCACAACAAAATAGAGTGACTGAAAGAATGAATAGAACCCTAATGGATAGAGTGAGATGTATGCTATCAGAAGCTCAAGTTAGTGAATAATTTTGAGCAGAGTAGCAACAACCACTACTTTCACAATTAATAGATGTCCTAGCACTCCTATAGATCTAAAAACCACACATGAAATGTGGACAAACATACCTTAAAGTTTATCTAACTTGAAAGTTTTTTGCTGTGTAGCCTATGTTCATACTAGACGGGGAATGTTTGAACCCATAGTTGAAAAATCCATGTTTCTAGGCTATCCAGAAAGGTGCAAATGATTCAAATTATGGAACCTAAAAAAAAAGATATGTTTAATCAACAAAGATGTGATATTCAAAGAAGAAGAGTTCTACCATAACTCAATTCACACCAAAGAAGCCGAACATAAGAATGAAGAAGAAAATTTAAAAACAGAACTCCTGAGAGAATTTGGACATTCAAATTCAAATCCTCAAATTACAAGTCATAATGAGGAACAACCAGATCAACATACTGAAGAAACAAAAACTTCTACATTAGAAGGTCCTACAGGCTCAATTTTTAGAGCTTAAAAATCCAGAAGAAAGATTATTCCTCGACCTAGATTTGCTTAAGCCGACATTGTTAGCATAAAAAGCATAATGAATTTAGAAGAAGAACCTTAATCCAATGAGAAAGTTTTAAAACACATTGATAGAACTATATAGATAGAGGCTATGAATATTGAGTTTCAATCACTTCAAAAGAACAAAACCTAAGAACTTTTAGAATTTTCAAAGGGAAAGAAATCCATCCCTTACAAATGAATCTTCAAAAAGATGTTTGTTGCCAAAGAAACTATAAAGTTTAGATGTTGCAAATGGGTTCAAACAAAAAGATGGGATAGGCAATAGTGATATATCCTTACCTGTAGTTAAACACACATCTATCAGAATCTTACTAGCTATAGTAGCCTGTGAAGATCTTTTCTTTGAACAAATGGATGTGACAACAACATTCTTTCATGGAAACATAGATGAAGAACTCTTAATAGACCAATTAGAAGGTTTTGTCAAGAAAGATTAGAAGCATCATGTGTGTAAGACAATGACATGGCCTAAAGCAAGCCTTTAGGTGTTGGTATAAGAGGTTCGATGATTTCATACTCAGCATTGGCTTTATTAGAAGTCAATGTGATGCATGTGTCTACTTCAAAAAAATTGAGAAAGGAAACTATATCTATCTACTCCTATATATGGATGATATACTTCTAGTTGGAAAGAATAAGAAAGACTTGAAGAAATTTAAAAGTCAGCTGAGCTCAGAATTTGAAATGAAAGGCTTAGGGTTAGCCAAGATAATTATAGGTATGGAAATTAGAAGTGACAAAGATTGAAAAAACTATTTCTATCACAAGAGACTTGTGTTAAAAAGGTCTTAACGATATTAAATATGGATAATTCGAAGCCTGTAAGCATTCCATTTGCTCAATACTTCAAATTATCATCTAAAGGTTCACCAACAGACCAAGAAGAGAAAACTATTATGGACAAAATGTTGTATGCTAACGCAATTAGAAGCTTAATATATCTAATGGTTTGCACTAGACCAGATCTGGCTCACTGCTCATGCTTAGTGAGCAACTACATGAGAAATTCTGAGAAAAGTTATTGGGAAGCAACCAAATGGGTTATGAGATATATAAAAGGCTTTAATAACATGCCTACTATATAAAGTTGTTGCAGATGGAGAGCCTAAAATCAAAGGGTATGTTCACTTAAATTATGCTAGTGACCTAGATAGAAAAAGCTCTCTTTTTGACTTTGTATTTATGTTTGGTGAAAATCTAATTAGCTGGAAATCAAACTTACAATTAGTAGTTGCCCTTTCTACCACAGAAGTAGAGTTCATAGCTACTTCAAAAGCAATTAAGGAAGCTACATGGCTCAAAGGAATCATAGAAGAATTATGATTCATACAGAACAAGGTGGAGCTTCTATGTGACAATCAAAGCGCAACACACCTAACTAAAACCCAACAATTTCACGAAGATCCAAACATATAGATGAGAAATTACACTTTGTAAGAGATGTGGTGGAAGAAGGAAGTGTAGTGGTAAACAAGGTTAAAACCGAAGACAATGCTTCAGATATACTAACTTAAGTAGTGACAAAATCAAAATTAGATTACTCCCTCAATCTACTCAGAGTAGTAGACTTTTTATTCGATTAACAATGCTCAATACATCTCACCAAGAGATAGGTGAGGTCTTTGAGTACCACATATTCAAAAATTCAAATAAACAGAAAGCAACATATTAATTACCACTCTCATACAACCGAATTAGTTCAGAAAAGGCTTTTGTTCTCTACTTCTATATCTTGTTTCATATACCTTGTGTCTTTGTTTTGATTTACATTTCATACAAAACAAAGAAATGCTTAAGGTTAAATAAATAAATTCTATAAGTCAATCAAATGGTTAAATGAAAAGAAAAGAAGAATTAAGTAATTGTTTGAAGTCACAAAGTGGAGGAAAACAACTCTAGCGCAAAAACGCCAGAGCTTTGTTCAACTCGGCAAGCACATCAATGTGGCAGATGTTTGGTCCTGTGAAGGTCACAAGAGCGCTAAGGTGGAATGATCTCCATCTCGTTCATTCACATTGATCTTCATCGTCCATTTCCACTGAGTTAAAGATCGGGTTTGGACTTCGGGTTTGGGTACGTATCGATCATCAGTGTGATCTATTCATCAAAAGGATTGGGCTGATTGATGGGCTTACATTTCTTCAAATGTGTTGGACTTCCTTTAAGAATATCTCAATTTGATTCCAAACTCAGTTTTGAACAAAATTTAAGTTAAATTAATGATTTCAATCGACTCACTTAAATCAAGTGAATTGATATGCTTCAGTTAAGTGAAAAATCTTATTATTTAGTATATATTCATAAGAATTTGATATAATTAAAATAGATATACAAAAGATTCATCTACAAATTTTCTTTCCTCATTATAAATTCATAACAATAAATTTTCTGAATAACGAACAATAAATTAAATAGCTTATCTCAATAATAATTTTATCAAAATAAGATATAAAAACATTAGTTAATATAGCTTGTCTTTTTATAAACAATCATTTACCTGATTAAATGCATAATTAAATATATCTTAATTGAGAAAAATAACATCATCCTTAAAAGGCTTATTTTGAGAAATTGTCATAATATCAATAAATGCATAATTATTTATTTTTTTCCTTTTGAAACGAACAAATGCATAATTATGAATGGTTAATAAATTCATTATTTTGAGACTTCTTCTCTGTTTTAAAATGTTTCATAAATAAATGAAAAAAATCTGAATGTAACAAGTTATTGAGTTTTGAATAATATTTATAATTGTATACTAGTTTTGCTGTAGGTTAAAATATCCCGAAATACTTTGAAGAAGTTGAGACCTGCTCGGAGGACAAACAAGCCATCGTCGACACCCCGAGAGTCGGCCAAATAGAGGCCTTGACCCCCAGGGGTTGGCCACGCCCTTTGTCGACCCCCCGGAGGTCGGCAAACACCTTCACCGACCCCTCGGGGATGGGCCTCGCCATTTTCGACTCCTCGGGGATGGGCCTCGCCATTGTCGACCCCCCAAGGGTCGGCCAAATAGAGACCATAACCCCTCAAGGGGTCGGCCAAGTCCATACTGACCCCCCGAGGGTCGGCCAAGCAAATCCGACTCCCATGGGGGTCAGCCAAGGAAGGCCTTGACACCCTAGGGTCGACCTTTTTAGCCTCACACTTTTCGGGTCCGGCAACGAGTAGGTGAATCCCAGTGGATTGGCCGTCGAGGTCAGAACTCTCAGAAGAGTCGATCGAGTCCAAGTAACATTTGGAGGCGTTGCACCCCGTGGCGTCGGCCGTTACAACGAGTAGGTCAATCTGAGTGGATTGGCCGTAGAGGTCAGGATTCTCCGAAGAGTCTACCGAGTCCAAGTAACATTTGGAGGCGCTACACCCCGAGGCGTCACCCGTAACAACGAGTAGGTCAATTCTAGTGGATTGGTCGTGGAGGTCTGGACTCTCCGAAGAGTCGACCGAGTCCAAGTAACGTTTGGAGGCGCTGCACCCCGTGGCGTTGCCCGTTACAACGAGTGGGTCTACCCGATTGGGTTGGCCATGGAGGTCAGGACTCTCCAAAAAGTTGATCAAGTCCAGAATGAAAACCGTTACACCTCCAAAGGGTAACAGTCAAAAGTTACACCGGTATTCATACCAGGCTTAATGACTGACGTTTCTAACGACCGACCATTATATCGCCATAAGTGAGCTGCAGCGTTTACAAGACCGACTGCTTTAAAAGTCAAGTCATTTTCCAGTTCAAGGACGGATCCTAAGTTAAGTATTCTTAAGCCATTCCTTAAGTTCTAAATTATTTTCCTAAATTCCATTTCTGACTCAGACATCTGAGGTTTTGTGGCTCACACCACACCGGTGTGTCCTAATTTCGCTTTTTTGCAGACCCTTTCGTCCTCAGTTAAACAAATTCTTACCGTGGATATCTGTTGACCATTTTTCGGCATCAAAAGTTGGTGCCGTCAGTGGGGACGAAATAGTGTTCTACCTAAAACGCTAAAATCCAAACCACTTTCCTGCAAAAAATTTGGAACGTTGAGAACGGCCACCACCACGATGTTGATGAAGAATCGGACGTCGAGCACGCTCCAAGAAGGATTGCCTCTAGAGGACATGGCGTTGTTCATGTCGAAAACCACTCGGATTCTGAGGGTGCGGTAGCCAAGCCAGAACCGAAGCGTACAAATAAAAAGTTTACGGCTTTGGAGGAAAAAGTGTCAGGGATGGCGGAGAATTAGAGCCGCCTGGTAGAGTTGCTACGACAACCTCCTCCAGCTCAAACGCTGATGCTGGGAACCAACAGGCATCGAAGGAGGTGGTGCAACGACAGCCGACAAGAAAAAGGCTGCGAGGAAAAGACAGCTTCGTTGGTCCGAGACCTTGCCAAAGAGAAAGCCCTAGCCACGAAGGCTCCGAAAAAGGCCCATTCCTGACATCGAAGACCGGTCAAAGGACTTTGACTGGGCGGTAATGACTGGAGGAATAAGCATTCGGTTCACCAGAGGATTCTAGAATAGCGGAGTCTTCTCGGATGCAGTTAGTCCGAAGTAGCCAATCAAGGAGTACCACTCGAGGGTCATCCACCCCATATCACCCAAAAACACCAAGTGCCCGGACAACGGGAATAGACTTGGGAGCGGATCTCAGGGATGTGCTCAACCAACGCTTAAGAGAGGCGGGTGTGATGGAGCCGAGGCACATACCTTGGCTGGCCCAATTACGGCTCCTCCAAGACCAGTTTGGGAGCATGAAAAAGATGCATGAGCAAGATGGACTAGACCTTGACAACTTAGTCGACCCTCCCTTCATCAATGATCATGAAGGAGTCCGTCCCAATAAACTTCAAGCTCCTCGCAATCAAGAAGTACGATGGATCTACGGATCCTGTCGAGCACCTAGATTCCTATCCAGCGTGGATGGAACTCCATAAAGTTTGAGAGGCGATCAAGTATATAGAGTGTTTTCGTTCACGCTCACGAAACCGGTTTGAAGATGGTTCAGGCAGCTCAAGCGCAAGTCTATTGCCTCTTTTAGAGAGCTAGCTAGGGCTTTCGTCACCCAGTTCCTGAGAGGGCGAGATGAAAAGAAACCGGTCACTCATTTACTGACCCTGAGGAAAATGAGTCATAAGGCTCTTTAGGAGTACATTGCCTGCTTTAACAATGAGGCGCTGAACGTTGAAGGTACTCCAACAACACGGCTCTCGCAGTAGTCGTTTCCGGACTCAAGGATGAAAATTCCAGTGGTCGTTGGGGAAAAAGGCTCCACTGACTTATACGGAGTTGCAAACTAGAGCGCAAAAGTACATGAGTGTAGGGGAGCTGGTCAACTGACGAGGAGGCACAGAAGGAGGGCACTCCCTTCCAGAGCGCGATAAGTCAGACACCCGTCGCGAGGCTGATTACAAGGAATATGGAAATTAAAAATAAGGAGGAGCTAAAGTGGCCACGCCGGATCAAGGCATGGTTGAACAAAAGAAATAGAGGCAAGTACTGTCTATTTCACAGGGACCATTGCCACGCTACTTCGAACTGCTACGACCTGAAGGTGATTATAGAATCCCTCATCCGAAGAGGACGACTGAACAAGTACGTGGGAGAGGGTGAAAAAACGTTTGAGTCCCCTAACAAGAAAAGTGAGGCAAAAAGTCGCCACCGCCACCGGAGATCAGAACTATCATCGGAGAGCCGGCTAGTGGAGGGTCCTGCCGAAGTCGGAAGGATAAAGTGAGGCAGGCAAGAGGCGCCCTAAGGGGCGAAGAAGTGCGCATAAT
The DNA here is from genome assembly GCA_037832605.1 of Cyclanthera cordifolia. Classification (NCBI taxonomy): domain Eukaryota; kingdom Viridiplantae; phylum Streptophyta; class Magnoliopsida; order Cucurbitales; family Cucurbitaceae; genus Cyclanthera; species Cyclanthera cordifolia. Next base: position 7,684 of record JBBMEG010000976.1, read on the forward strand.
GGAAACAGTGGACGAGCAACTGGGCTTCAATGCAGCTGAGGCTACATCACTACACCAGCCGCATAACGACGCCTTAGTGGTGTCCCTGACCATATCCAACATCCGCGTTAGAAGGATTCTCATCGACGGATGCAGTTCGACGAATGTGCTGTCGCTAAAAGCTTACGACACCATGAAGCTGGGAAGGGAGGATCAAGTCAAACTCAATGCCCATAGTCGGGTTTGGCGGGAGCACTTTGATTCATGAAGGGTCAGTCAAGCTTTCAGTAACCTTTGACGAATGGGACAATATAGTCCTATACTTTGTCAATTTCTTGGTGGTGAACGACAACTTTACGTACAACACAATACTGGGTAATTCGTGGGTTAAGGGTGGTCGCGTCAACTTACCACCAAGTGATAAAGTTCCCTACTCCTATATGGGTAGGGCAAGTCAGAGGACAACAACTATCCTCGAGGGAATGCTACCACACAGCCCTACGGGGCGTGGTAAAGGGTCCTTGAAGTAAAAGATTGTTGAAAGAGGACCGGTTCCAGATAAGACTGTCCAAGTAACAACACTGGTGGGGTACAAGTCAATCAAGTACCTAGGTCCCAAAGCGCCAAGGCCGATGCTTTTGTAAAGTCAAATCCCGCCTACAAAACTAAGGTGGCCAAGACCGTACTAGTAGAGGTTCTAGAAAAGCCTAGCATCACTACCAAGCCATTGCATATAGTTAGCAAGGCAACTCCAATCTCACCAATAACCTAGATGACTCCCTTCCTTGGATACTTAGGGGAGGGAAAGTTGCCAAAGGACAAAAAGGATGTTCGACGACTTAAGTTCAACACTTCCAAGAAGTACGCGAAGGCATCTGTGGCAATCATGAAGGGGCAAGGTCCCTAACCAAGTTAGTCAGGCAAGAAGAATACTCCAAGAAGAATACTCGGGCATGCGACAAGTGCCAGAGGTTCGTTGCCATCCAGAGGCAGCCACCCGAGATCTTAACTAGAAAGTGTCATGGGCATACCGCACTACACCAGGACACCAACAAGCGAAACCTCCTACTCGTTAGCCTTTGGGGCGAAAGTAGTAATTCCAGTCAAGATAGGACTTCTATCCTTGCGCATAGAGTCTTTTGAACCAACTCAAAATCACCAGCAGTTGCAGATAAGTCTAAATCTTCAGAAAGAGAAAAAGGAACGCAACCCACAAAACGGTAGCACAGTACAAAGACCGTATTGCCAAGTACTACAACTCCCGAGTGAAGGAAAACCGCTTTCAAGTTGGCAACTTAGTGCCGAGGAGGACGATGTCAAACACCAATGAACTCAATAGTGAAGTTCTGAGGCCAAATTGGGAAGGACCGTACCAGGATGCCTAAGGGACACACCTAGGCGCCTTGTACCTCGAGGACATGGACAGGAATAAGATCCTCCATCCTTGGAGAGCATAACACATGAAAAATAACGTTCAATAGAATGTAATTCAAGTTGTTAATGAATAAAGTGTTACTTTCTCCTTCTTTCAAAAAGCTATCTTAATTTAAGTTTATTGATTTTTTTTTTCATTAACTTAAATTGAGGGTATGCAAGATAGAGAAGTAGAGGAAAAAAGATTGTTATTCATTCAAAGTCAAAGAATTCTTGGGTTACAACCAAGAAAGAGAATTAAAGACTGCAAAGTAAAATGCTTCAAGTAAAAGGAAGGCAACGAAAAAGTCATCAAGCCCCCGGAGCTTCATCTATTGGAGGTTGGTCGATTAAGTCCAGCTTGGGTAAAAGTTATCCTAGCTGGAAGGACCTGACTTCTTTCAGGCACGCCTTGGAAGAGGTGAAATTCGTAGCAAGCGTCTTTGGCTGGATCACTTGAAAGTCCGGATTCGTAGGCTGGCAAGGAAAGGTCGCTAACATTTTTCGCAGTGCTGGAACAAAGAGACCGAGAAAGGGGAAAAGGGTTGCCATAGCTAACTCCCTCCTGAATTCGGTCCAGTGCCCAAGCGATAGCAGCCTCACCGGTGTTGTTCTCCAAAATTACTAAAGCAGATAGCCTTTCATAAGGATAGCCAAATTAGCGACGTTCTTCAGCTTTCCTTCAGCAGAAGCTAACTCTCGACAAAGGCGAGCAATATTAGACAAGTCCTTTTGGCATGTACAGACAGCAAGACTTTGGACCGCTTTGATGGAAGTCTGAAAGTTGACTAAGGCAGCTTTGGCAATTCGCTGAGCTTCTCGATCTGTGCCAGCTCCCACTTATGCTTCTAAAAGTTAGTGAACAAAGAATAGTAGGTGTGACGCAAGTCCTCATAAAGGTGACGGGAAGCCGAGGCAAAGTGCCTGAAGACCTGCAAGTACAAATGTAATAAGTTAGCCTGCATACTTAAATAAATGTATGGCTATTAAAAAGAAGAGTATATCAAAAAGGGACAAAGTCATCCAGGGCTACACTTGCTGGAACTAGGCCTACTGAGTCCGCCTTGGACAGATTCGGTTCTAGCTGGAAGAGCCTGAACAAGAATGATATTCTTAGGCACACCTTGGAAGGTGCGAAAATCGTGAACAACTTGCACTGGATCACAAGAAAGTCCAGACTCGAAGGTCGGTAAATAAGGGTCAGCAACCTTTGCTGGGTGGCGCAAAAAGGCTTGAAAAGAGACAAGAGGGTACCATGGTAGCTCATTCTTTAACTCGATCTAGCGCCCAACCGGTAGTAGTCGCGCAAAAGTTGTTCTCCAAGGTTACAAAGGTAGAAGAGGTTTTCAACTAAATTGACTAAGTGTGAGGCATCCTACAACTTCACTTTAAAAGAAGTCAAACTCCTGACAAAGCCGAGTGAGGGTAGATGATTCGTCCTTGTAAAAGTTATAAGACTTTGGACTGCCTTAGCGAAAGTTTGAAAGTAAGCCAATACGACCTCAGTAATACTCCGAGCCTCACGAGTTTGGGCCAAGTCCCACTTTAGAAGAAATCAAACTCCTGACAAAGCCGAGCGAGGGTAGATGAGTCGGCTTTCAAGTTCAAGCGAAAAGACTTTGGACCACCCTAGCGGAAGTCCGAAAGTCAGCCAAGGTGACCTCAGTAACACCCTGAGTCTCATTGACCTTGGCCAAGTCGCTCTTTAATTGATCGATGCTAGACAGCCAAGAGGAGCGTGTATGGCGCAAGTCCTCTCGAAGGTACCAAGAAGTGGAAGCAAGGCGCAGAAAGGCCTGCCATCAAAAGCTACAAGGAAGCGGGCAGTCTTTCGAAGTAAAGTCCACCATACCAGTGGTAGACTCTGACCACTAAAGAAGCCTACAGGCTGTGGACTCCAAAAAATACGGTCCAAGTGTTGGAAGCCCCCTCGCCATTGCCGACCCCCCGGGGGTTGGTCAAGTCCATACCGACCCCCTAGAGGTTGGCCAAGCAAGTTCGACACCCCTTAGGGTCGGCCAAGAAAGGCCTTGACCCCCCGGGGTCGACCCTTTAGCTTCACCGTTCTCGGGTCCGGCATGAGTAGGTCAATCCCAGTGGATTGGTCGTGGAGGTCAGGACTCTCCGAAAAGTCGACCGAGTGCAAGGAACGTTTGGAGGCGCTACACCCCGTGGCGTCGCCCGTTACAATGAGTAGGTCAATCCGAGTGAATTGGTCGTGGAGTTCAGGACTCTACGAAGAGTCGACCGAGTCTAAGTAACGTTTGAAGGCGCTGCACCCCGTGGCGTCGCCTGTTACAACGAGTAGGTCAATTCAAGTGGATAGGCCGAGGAGGTCAGGACTCTCCAAAGAGTCGATCGAGTCCAAGTAACATATGGAGGTGCTGCACCTCTTGTCGTCGCTCATTACAACAAGTGGGTCGGCCCGATTGGGTTGGCCGTGGAGGTCAGGACTCTCCGAAGAGTCAATCAGTTGAGAATCAAGACTGTTACACCTCTAAAGGGTAACGGTTAGGAGTTACGCCGGTATTCATACCCGGCTTAATGACGGATGTTTCTAATGGCCAGCCATTATATCGCCATAAGTCAGTTGTAGCGGTTACGAGACCGGCGGCAATAAAAGTTGAGTCATTTTCCTAAATTTCATTTCTGACTTAGGCATCGGAGAGCCTGTGGCTCACACCACATCGGTGTGTCCTAATTTCACTTTTTTGCTGGTTCTTTCGTCCTCAGTTAAACAAATTTTTATTGTTGATATTCATTGACAATTTTTCGGCATCAACAAGTTTCAAACTATTAGTATACATATTCATTTTATTATAATTTCTTAAAAATAAAATTTATAAATACCACATATGCCCTTCTTCTTATCTCCCACGCCACATATTAATTGCTGCCGCTTAAAGACCTCATTCACTACCGCCATTTTTTGATTACCTCTTTCACGCCACCATCGTTTGGCAACGTCTGTCCTACAAATTCGTCTTGTTCATCTTGTTGCCTCAGTTGTTGATATATGCAGATCTTATGTTGTCGTTCTTCGTCGGTGGCCGGAGATCCATCGAAGTTGATGATGAAGACAAAGAACGATGATCGGCAACACTTTTCAATAAATGAAGCCACTTTCCGATGATCGTTGACACTTTCCTATGAACGGAGCTGGTAACCAACAACGCACGAAGTCAACAACTACATCCCTCGATCTTCTCCCTAAATTTCTCCAGAATTTTTGATAAAATGGTTGATAACAGTTGTTATAAACACGAAACTATAATATTGAAAACTTAAGTTTATTTGATATGAAATTATGGAACACAACAATATAATACGTTATTATATTATTGTATTATCATACGATATTATTGCATAGTGTGCTATGATATTATATATTAATTAACACATCTATTATTATACCTATGACATGATATTATAATTATAATAATAAAATATTATAAATCACATATCATTCATATTTAAAATATGTTATAACATTTATAGTGTAAATAGTTGTATTGTATCAAACTCAACATACAACTTATTTAGAGTTAGAGTATTACAATATAGTATATGCAAAACTGTATTTGGATTCATCTTTCTAATTTACTTAGATTTAGAGTATTATGTTACTACACTAAAAGTAATACCGATTTTTATGTTAGTTATTGTATAATACTAATACCTCTATTACAATAAGCATACATATATTTATTCGGTATTATAATATAATACTTTAATATGTATTATAATATACTGTGAAATCTTTATTCTTTTTTATTGTATCAAAATATCACTTAATTAATTAGATGTATTACGACTAAATATATATATATTATACTATATGTATATATATAATTATGTATTATATTACCTTATAATTCGTTGATCAATGTACATCGTTGGCCAAGACATGAAGAATGCTAAAAGGAAAAAACACAAATGCTAAGAAAAGTAAAAAAAAGGCACGTGCCTAGGGTGGGAAGCGGACGAGAGGCGGTTTTCTGCTGCCTCCGCAACCAACTGCCACGAGGTCTTTGGTGGGATATTTTTTGGGGTGGGATTTTGGCTTAGGCTTTTAATACCTAATATTTTTGAAAATAGTTTATAATACACAACCAACGACCACTCAACTCTTCAAATTGAGATTTTTTTTTCCTCTATAAAAAATTAGTATTATTCCTAAAAATATTTTTGGAAACTATTTTGGGTTGGAAAAATAAAATTTTTTTATAATAAAATATTTTTGAAAATAGTTTATCTTTTAATATCTAATATTTTTGGAAAACAGAATTTTATATTTTATGTTTAATACTTTTGGAAAATATGAGTAAACATAAGAATTAAAAGATAATTAATTAAAGATTTTAAAATTAAATTAATTATATTTGAAAGATATTTGACGGGTTAATTTTAAGAATATCTTTTATTTGAAGTTTATTTTAAATATTAAAATATTTCTATAAAATATTTGAGAAATACTTAAAGGAGTTAGTCTTGCCCAGTCATAGTTTTCAACGGATGAAGAAATTGCAGATCGAGAATATTCTTGGACAATATTTAGGATAGATTGCAATTTTAAATTTTCTAGTTATTCTTGTCTCTCTTGATTGTTTTATAAGTAGGTCAAATGGACTTAATTTCCACCATAGATTAATCTAAGGGAGGATGCCCCATTAGAACTTGTAGCCTATGCAACGCGAAATGTTCGCGAGATGCATATTCATTGACATGGTGCCAATGAAAAATACGAGTCTATAATTTGGTGTATGTCTCAGACGTCTCGACCAAGAAGCCTAAGAGCATGGTCAAAGCTTATGACAAGACGAAATCCCTATATTGAATGTTTGGGTAGTCTTTAAGTCAAGAAAAGCGTGGTGCCTTGAAAAGAAATTCATAATAAGAAACAGAAGGCAGTAACGTTAATTTGAGAAAATATTTTTTAAATGATGATGCACTTCAATACTGCATAAATCAATAAGGCTATAATAGACAAGTCTAGTTGTGCAAAGTTTATTCTAGAAACAACACTATTTTATGGAAACTAAAAGGCGAAAACAAGTGTTGTCTTTAAAAAGTTCTGTTCAATAGCTTTGAGCTCAAGAAGAAAACCGGTAGGTTGGACCTCAAAGGCTAAATATAAGAAGAGAAGTTTGAATAAACGTAGTGCACCCAAAGTAAAAATAGACAAAAGTGGAAAATGATGAAAGTTTTTCCATTGTATAATGCTTGGCCATTGGAAAACAAATTGTCCTAAACAAAGAAATGAATAAGAATGACAAGGAAGGCACATTGGTTTTATCTATACTTGAGTCTTGTTTAATGGGAGAATTATCCTACTCTTGGATAGTTTTTTTAGAGCCATTGAACTTTTGCGTTCTTTATTTAAGGGAATGGACTATTGGGAGCAGTAAGACACTAGAAAAATAGTTCTAAAGGTTCGGACTTGAAAAGTTGTTTCAAACATAGCGGTTAGTAAACAAGAATAGGTAATTATGGAACAAATGACAAAGAATTTCTCCTTAATTCAATACATATCTTTGACATCTAAGGTTAGATCCAATAAATTTCTATAGGATTGAAAGGTTATTAAAAAGTGGTTCTCTAACTGGGTTAGAAATGCACATTTTACTTGTATATGAATCTTGAATAGAAGACAAAATGATTGAAAGATAATTTACAACAAAGAGAACTAGAGCCAAACAACCTTTAGAACTTATGCATTCAGACCTATGCAATCCGATGAATGTTAAAGGTCAGAGAGGAAATAAGTACTTTCTATCCTTTACGGATGACAACTAGAGATATGGTTACATTAATCAACTAAAGCATAAGTAGGAAACTTTTGAAAAGTTCAAGGAGTTTAAGCCCTGAGCTTGAGAACCTTTTAGATAAAAGGATTAAGAGGCTACGATCAGATCGTGGTGGAGAGTATACGGACTTAGAATTCCATAACTACTTGATGGAACATGAAATAACGTCTAAACTCTCAGCTCCTAGAACACGTCAAAAGAATGATGTTTTAGAAAAAAGAAATAGAACCCTTTTGGAAATGGTTCGATCGATGATGAGCTTTACTTAACTACCGATATCATTTTAGGGATATGCGTTGGAAACCGTTGTACAATTTAAACATGGTACCCAGAAAGAGTGTCTTGGAGACACCCTATGATTTATAGAGAGACCTAAAGGTAGTTTATCTCACTTTAGGATCTGGGGACGTCCGACTTATGTGCGAACTGCAAATTTGAAAAAGTTAGAACCACGTTCAAAGCTATGCATATTCGTAGGATGCCCCAAATATATGAAAGAGAGTTATTTTTACAACCTACATGGGAATAAATTCAAAATTATTGGAAAATAATTATGTTACAGACCATAAACTTCGATTGGCAGTAGTGCTTAAGAAATTAACTTCCAATGATTCTACGGATCCTACAACAAGAGTTGTTGCAAGAAGGTCAATAAGGGTTGTTGAAAGTTCACCAGTATTGGATGCTGAAAACTTGTCAATTAATGATAGTTGATGAATCCGTTGGATTTGATAGTCAAATCTCTCCTAGTCAAGAAAGTCGTTTGTCTCAACGCAGTGGGAGGATTATGCATAATATGGTTCCCTATACCGCTGTCTAGAAGATGTTCAACATTATTCAAGATTATTTTGGAGATCCTCAATTTCGTATAAAGGACATAAAGGGTATTGACTTAAAATAGTATATAAAAGCCATAAACCTTGAAATGGAGTCGATGTTTGGTTACTTGTCGATGCACCTAAGGATGTAAAGCTTATTCAGTGCAAATGAATCTATAAGAGAAAAATAAATGTAGATAAGAAGGTGCAAATCTTCAAGACTATACTTGTAGCAATTGCTATGTTAATGTTTATCAGGATTCTTTATCCATTGCCTCATATTATGACTATGAGATATGTTAGATGGATGTCAAGGCTGCCTTTTTTAATGACGATCTTGAAAAGGATATCTACATAAACCAACTAGAGGGGTTTGAATCCAAGATACAAGAGCAAATGGTTTGCAAACTTGTTAAATTCATTTATGGGTTGAAAAAACCGTTCAGGTCTTGGAACAAAAGATTTTTTTAATGTGATCAGATCATATATCTTTGAACAAACTCTCGATAAACCTTTTGTTTAGAAGAAGATGATCGACAAGAAAGTAACATTTATATTGTTATATGTAGATGATATCTTACTCATTGAGAATGTTGTAAGAATGTTGACAATATGAAGCAGTGACTAGCTAATAAATTCAAGATGAAGGATTTGGGTGACGATCCTTAGGATCCAAACATTAATGGATCAGTCCAAGAGAATGCTACCCTTGCCATTGGCATTGTACATTGACAAGATACTTGTCAAGTATGTGATAAAAGATTCGAAGAAAAAAGCTAATAATCTTTTAGGCATGTGATATCACTATGTAAAAAAATAGTCTTAAGACACTACAAGAGGTTGAAGAAATGAGACAGATACCTTACACTTCAGTAGTATGAAGCTTAATGTATGCTATGTTGTGTACAGAGCCTTCATTTGCTACGCGCTAGGCATTATCAGTAGATATCAATCAAATTAAGGATTAGATCGCTAGGTTACAGTTAAGAATATTCTCCAATATCTTAGGAGAATAAGAAATCATATGCTTGTGTACAGTTATAAGGATTTTATTCTTATTAGGTACATAGTCTATGACTTTCAAACTGATAAAGTCTCTGGGACGTTCTCGTAAGGATCAACTTCACCTTTAACGACACAATTGAGGTTTGAAGAAGCTCAAACAAGGATGCATAGGAGACTCCACTATAAAAGTTAAGTATGTTGTTGCTTGTAAAGCAGTGAAGAGGTAGTATGGTTTAGAAACTTCCTAGCAGATTAAGAAGTGATTCCAAACATGGATAAGTTGATCACGTTATATTTTGATAACATCAGGGTTGTGGCTAACTCAAAGGAACCTTGTGTTGGAAATTATGGGGTGGAGGGTAGGAGCATGCAATAAACACAAGGGAAGCATGTAGGTAACTACAAATTTTTTTTTTAATAATTAACCCAACTAATTATTAAACTACATGCAATCCCTAGGTGATTAAAAAAATCTAGGCGATTAACTGTTCTTGAATAATTAAAGAACTCACCTTGGCTGATGCATCTGATAAATTATGGCGAGTTCTTTATGCTGAGTAGCATCTCGATTAATTCCTTGTACCTACTTGATTGGTCTCCTCCAATCTCCTAGGCTATGTCTGCTATGCTCCACTGAGTGAATCTTAGGAAACTTCTTAGAGAATATAAGTTCGAAAGAGATTTGACTTAGGAGGAAAAGGATGACCCAATTCTCAGAGGGTTTCTCAATTTGAGAGTTAAGTTACTCTAAACTAAGTAGGATAAAAATGAAGACCTCCAAGGTATCTTATTTATAATAGAGGAGCGAATATCTAAAATATGAACAAAATAATATCATTGAATATCTAATAAAAGATATTGGGAAAAATCAAAGAATTTTTCTCTTCCTTTCTAAACAAGGAATTCAAAATTCATCCCTCCCTTAGAGATATCTATTTTTCCTTCCATGGAAGAGAATTTCGAATTTGGCCAATGTATACCATATATTGTTTTATTTATTTATAATCGATATTTATTCAATAAATCCCAATTATATAATATATCAAATATATTATTAAATAAATAAATCCATATAATTAATATATCCAATATATTAACTATCTACTTTAATAATTATCCAATAATAATTAATTAACATTCTCTATTTAATAATTTATTCAATAATCATTAAATCAATTAATATGTCCAACGTATTGATTTATAATTGGGAATTTAACATGAATATTCAAGTAGGGAATAATTATTACATTTTCATCCCAAATCGATTTTAATTGCAAATATATTCAAATGGATTTTTATACATAAATGATTTTAATTTCAATCACTTTTTTGCCCTTGATGACCTTATATGGTAATTTTTCATATTTAAATTTTCGAATTTATGTAATAATTTTTAAATAATTTAACTATATTATTACATTGAATGCTTTTTTTATTACATTTATTTTTTCCTTATATATGTTATAATGTTTCCTTTTCGTGATCAATCCTTAAATTCCATTTATTTTGATTTTAACCAAAACCAACATCTTCTTTCTTCTGTCTTCGTTTTTTGTTTAGTTCGTCTAAAGTAACAACATCAAATTTTCGAATTGTGCTGTTGACGTTTTGGTTTAGTTGACGTTTCGTGGACGGCATAGGTAATGTGTTAATTTCCGTCGATAATACCATTATTATACTATATTTATCATTGTATTACTGCATATGTAACTTTTAGCTTTAGCTGAATCTTTTGTGTTCTCTTTTATTTTGTTCTGTTCATCAATTATATATCCTTTACTTTATTCTGTTCTGTTTGTTATGTTCGTTAAATTGATTAAGACGTAATAGTACTAAAATAATACAGTATAAACATAGTTCTTTTATAACAGGTATTAAACATAAGTACAAATGCTTTTCCTTCGTCGTTTTGATATACGTATTTATACATATAACAGATAGCACATCAGCTGCCACATTTGTAAATTATACTTCATTGCAGTAATACCATATTTATACGTATATATTGCAGTAATACCCTATTTATACTTATGCTTCCTTTGTCTTTTTCAATTTTGTAGGTAGTTTGACTTATCGTCTTGCGCTCCTCCTAACAGTATTATTTGCACGCCATTCTTTTAAATTTGTTTTCACCATGTTCTACAACCGAGATAGACAAAAATATTATTACAAAATGTACTATTGTTAACTATAATACGAACATTAACCCTTGTTCATACATACTGCATTCATGTAATACTCTAAATACAAATGTTTATATACATAATAATACTGAAACAATATAGTATATACAATGTAATTCCAATTTTTCCACACTAAGAACATAATACATGTACTGAGAGGTATTATTATCCCCATTATGCTTCACAAGACCATACATCAAGCACAACCAAAACTAAGAGGCGGAATAGTTACAAAATGTACTTTATAAATACATTCGAAAGACATACACAATACAATACAACTTCATTCATCAACAACAACAATCAATTTCTGCCAAGAACAGAAACCCTATTTTCATAAAATCCAGAAGAGAAAACGACGGTGCCCTAAATACAGATGAAACCCATAAAATACCTTCATCTGAGTACAAAAATACTGCATACCTTCTTGAAATCGTCGAAATATCACAACTGTAGAGAAATCGTCAAAAAATACTAACGATATATTAAAGAAACCGCCTGAAATCGATGAAGAAGACGAGAGGTTTCTGAAGAAAAGCACGGAACCCTTGAAGCTCCGATTTTGTCCTCTCACTGTAGAAAATCGACGCTATTAATTACTCTTCCAGCGAAAACAAGGGGAATCGTGCACATAAACGTGTATGGTAGTTTCTGATTTTTATGGAAAGTACTTCTTGTGTTTAAAAAATGTATTTAACTGTTATATTTTAAACTAAATTAAGATGGGTATTTTTGTAAAATGCTATGTATTATTAAATTCCAGAAAATCAAAATGGCTATGATTGCAATAAAATTATTTTTTGGCAGGAATGTAAATTTAATTCTCTAGATGGCTATGCATATAAACTTCCCTTTATAATTCTCAAAGTTAATAATAGTTACTCAATAATTATTAGGTGAACATATTTACAACGAAGAGCTCAATTGTTTCCCAAAATTATTTATTATTAATTTATCCAAAAAAAAATTTCTCTTTAATATTTATCCAATAAATATTAAATTAATATCTATATATATATAATATAATATATTAACTCATTAAGTTTAACTATTAAACTTAACGCTCCTATTAATTATGTCCCGCATAATTAATCCTTGAATTTGAACTTCTCAAATTCAATCTCTAATGAAACAATGTACTAGCGGTTATGAGTTATCCTGGGAACCGATGAACAAATATATTGAAAGCTACAATGACCTACAATCCAATCCCTTCTCGTTAACATCATACTTATTCACTAAAGGCTTGTGCTAAACTCCCTCGCACTATAGAACAAGTTAATGGCCACGGATATAATATGGTCCTTCACGAGCTTGTTTGTAATTCACAGTTTAGACAAGAAATCCGTTCTACCCCTGTGATTACATCATTATTCTTAAGTGCCACTAATTCCTCTAACAAACAAGTTGTTTATAGTCCAACTATAAACCAATGTTCTCTCTAATCAATGAGACAGGTACCCTTCATTCAAGTCCTAGAATCATTACTTAAGAAAAACTCTACATCTTCCTCAATATTAGGGAAGGTGTGAGTTTCTTTTTGTGATGTTGTGTTCCCAGCTACTTACTACAGAATCCCCAACATGGGAGGCTTATTGACCCAGTGTTGTTTGACTAATTCACCCATGCATATCAAAGGATGATTTCATAAAGCAAAAGTTCGTAACCCACTCAGGATTAAGATCACATTGACATACGATCATCCTTAGTGAAGTGGTTGATACGAGTCATAACGAAACTACTAGCTGGATCATAAAACTTCTGTTCCAGTTTTACGTAAAAACTTATTTTTTATATAGGCACCCCCACTCACATGTCTTCTCAGTGTTACCAAGACATAGGCACCCTAACTTTAGTTCATATACAATAGACAATTTAAGTTATAAACTTGGATTTACATCCAACTTGTATGTCCCACATACTTGTCCAAGTGTTTAGCTTAATAACCAAGTGTATATCGACATTAATCCAATTTATGCGATCAGACTTAATGATGCTAAATGCTTGTTCTTAAGTATACAAACTACTAGGCCTTTAGGGCACGACCCCTAACACCTTGACATAAAAAAGAAAAGCATATAGAGAAAAAGTATAACCTCATCAGAGAATGGTGCATAGAGACGAAGTGATTGTCACCAAAATTAATACGCTTGATAATGTTGGTGATTCTTTTACAAGGGCTTTCCTAGTTAAAGTGTTCGAAGGTCATCTAAAGAGTTTAAGTCTATAAGAGGTGTCTTTAATAGTCTAGAGCAAGCGTGAGACTTGGTGTTTTGGCTAAACATGAGATAGTTTTACTATGGCTAAGTGCAAATGTGAGATTTTTAAGGGTTGTGTTGTAAAGGCCGAATAGTTTGTGAATAAAGAAGAAAGCATTTAATGTTATATTTCATTCTTAATAAAGGTTAATATTTTCATAATTGAAGCATTTAATAGTCCAACGTCATTAAGCCTTATCGAATTAATGAAAGTAATGGAAATATGCTTAGAGTTGTTTAGATGAACACTTGGACAAGTATGTGAGATATATAAGTGGATCTAGTTCCTAGTTAATAACCTAAAATGTCTATAATATATGAATTAAGACAAGAACGCCCAAGTCTTGGTGACACTATGGTGTGGCCCACTTTGCAAGAGTTACAAAATACCTGATCCTAGTTGTTTATATGGATACAGATGAGTGATGATGCATATATATAAAGAAATTTATACTTAAGACGGGACTAGAAGTTTAATAATCGAGCTAGTAAATCCATTATAGACTAGTATCAACCACTTCACTAAGGATGTGTTCATATGTCCATGTGACTTGAATCTTGAGTAGGTTGCGAACTCCTACTCTATGAAAGTTTTCTTTGATGTGCATTGATTAGACCATCCAAACAGCGCTGGGTCAATAAGCCTCTCATGTTTAGGATTACCATAGGGAGTGATTGGAATACAACGTCACAAAAAGGAATTCACGCCATCTCAGATATTGAGGAAGATAGAGAGTTGTTCCTTTAAGAACTAATTTCGAGTCTATAACAAAGAGATTTCGCCTTTTACTAACTCATAGGACACTTATTTCAAGTTGAACTATAAACACTTGTTCATTAGAGAAATCAGTGGTGCTTAAGAAAAAAAATGTAACCTCAGGAGTAAAATGGACATTTTGACCCAACTCTGGATCACGAACAGGCTCGTGAACGATCACATGGCAGATAACTGATTATATCCATGGACATGACTTGTTCTATAATGCGAAAGAGTTCAGCCCAAGCATTTAGTGGAATAAGCATGATGTTAACAAGGAGACATTGGATCTCAGATCATTGTAGTTTCAGTCTTCGAGCTAGTTCATACTTGCGGATACACTATTTTATAACAAAGTGAATTTGAAGAGTTTAAATTCACGGATTAATTATATGGGACATAATTAATAGGTGTAGGTGTTTTAAGTTTAACGGTAAAATTTAATTAACTAATATATTAGATTTATTATTTTAGTATTTCTTGGATAAATATTAAAGAGAAAAAATTAATTTATTGGATAAATTAATTATAAATAATTTATTGAGACAACTCAACTATTAATATGTTTGCATATTAATTGGATAATTCTTAAGATAGAGAATTAATATATTGAATGTATTAATTAAAGATATTTATTTTTTTACAATATATTAGATATCTTATGCAATTGACATTTATTGATAAATATCAATTAAAAATAAATTAAACAATATATGAGATATATTGAAAAAAATTCGAAAATCTCTTCCCCTGAAATAGAGTTGAAAAATTATCACCTAAGTTTTTGAATTTCCCATTTAAAATAGGAAGGGGAGAATCTTTGATTTTTCCATTATCTTAATTTATTATTGTATATCGAAAGATATTATTTTTTTCTAATTTAAATATTCATTTATCTACTATAAATAAGACGCCTCGGAGGGCTTCATTCAATCCAATCAATTTTAAAGTAACTCATCTCTTAGAGAGAAACTCCTTTGAAAGTCGAGCACTCCTTTTCCTCCTCAGTAAAAGTTTCAAGCTCCTCACTTAGTGTAGCAAAGAAGGCATAGTATAACAATCCAAAAATTTCAAAATAAAAATGAACTTTCCTACCCTGAGAGGTTTTTTAAATTATTTATTGTCATTTAATTATTAATTAAAGGAATTTATAAGAGATTAGATATTAATTAATTACACAGGTTTTCCTTTTACTAAATGATTATCAATGTTGAATTTTGGAAGTTTAAAAAGTTTATAATTTCATTTGATTAATTGGAGGAAAGTAAATTAATGGTTGTGTATAAAAAAATATGAATGCACAAGTGTTAATTATGAATAATAAAGTTTTGCCCATTACATCTCTCTTAATAAGAGGCTTTGTGGTACAAAGGCTTTACCCGTTTTTGTTTCCTAACAGCATCTACCTAACTTCTAGCAAGCTCTTTAAAATACCTAAGGCTCTAAACCACCTAGGCACTATCCTAAGAGCTTGTGCACTACAATGTACAGGATAATAAGTGTATATAAATAGCTCATTACATTATTTGTAAAGTGCGGGGAAAAATTGTAAGAAAATTTGCTTGACACTAAGAATAAAGAACTCACCTGGTTCGTTGGCTCCGTGGACGTAGGCTTGTTTAGGCCAAACCACGTAAGATTGTTTGTTCTCTCTTACTTTCTTTATCTTAAGTCTGAGTGTTGTCAATTTACTTGTGTTGCATTTTGGTTGAGTGAAACAATTAAAAGAAAGAATGAAAGAAAAACATGATTAGAAGTGTTAAACAAAATGAGTAATTAAATAAAAGGAGAAAACGAAGAAGAAAGATTCATTACCGTTTTTATTCTGGACGATCTCTGAGACGGAGAAGAAGAATCAAGAATCACAACGTTTGTGACAATCACAGTAAGTCATTACTGTAACTGTCACAAAGAAGATGAACATGTGCAAGGAAGCAACAATCCAAGCGATGAATCCTTGGATCGTCACTATTGCGACAAAGAATCATCTACAAGAACAAGAATGGTGAAGATAGCTTTAGGTTCTGGTGAAAAATCACCAGAACCCTAGCCATCTCTAAGCGAGGTCGAACAAGAAGAACAAATGAGATGTACAGTAGAAAGAAGAGATTTTATTTCTCAAATCTCAGTGGGTTTTTTGGCACTATTTTGAATGAGCAAGTTTTCTACCTCTGGATACTTTTTGGAGATTCCCCTTACAGAAAGGGAAAGAGAAGGAGACAAATTAGAAAAAAATTATAGATTGATGTATATTTAATATTTGTTCAATTGTAAACTAGCCTATAACCTAAACCTAACTCCGAACACCTCTTTTATTCTCTCTCCTTTTCCTTTTCAAAATCGGTGCTGCCAAACCCCCTTCTCTCTGTGATTCTATCAAGCAATCCTTGGTGTAGATCTGCCACATGTCAGATCAAGCGCCGCTCGTTGCAAGGATCATGAGATAGCTTGTCGATGCACCCACTCGCCCGTTGGTAGAGCTCGTTGAGAAGCTAACGTCGTCCCCTTGTTACCAAGGACTCGCAGCGTGAAGACCATGCTCGTGAGCTTTGTCTCGTCCTCCCATTTTATCAACACATCGCCTGCAAGAAAGCTTGTCACCACCGAGTTTGTGAAAATTGCCGCTCTCAAAACCGTTTGGAGATCTGTCCAATCTTGTTGAATTTTTCCTTGGGTGAGCTTCTCTTTTGTTTGGTTGGCAAGTCCTTGGTTTGTTATATTAACCCAATTTGTTTTTAGAGGATATTTTTTGTTGACCCTTCTGCTCATTCTTGAAACTTATTTGTCGTTATGCACTTTTGTTGATAAAAGATTCATTGTTGAACCTTAAGCTATGTCAAAATTCACGTATATTGTTATTGGACAACACCATTGTTAAACTTTAAACCTTAATCGATCATCCATTGTCATATGAATTTTGTCCCATGTGTAAGGGTTAATCCTTGTAGTTGTTGACCCATTTATTATAATCCATGATATATTGTTGACTAGGATAATTCTAGACCATTTGTTGTATTTTGACCATCCTAGTTGGCCACATGACTCAACCATGAAGGATTGAATGGGTGGTTGACTTTGACCAAATTTTGCATAGAATTAATGCATGTCATGAAAAGTTGACCAAGTGTGAGTGTCGACTCTGATTGGCCAAGTAGGATGTCATTTAAGCTTTACTTGTTTAAATGTGGACCCTTTGACCAGTTTTGACCAGTTAGAACAACTTTGACCGGTCAATATAGTTTGAAAGCTTCATTGGATCATTGACCTAAAGTATGGAAGCTCTTTTGTGGAATTAGGCGCTAAGGTAAGGGACCCTTAGCCACAGCTCGAGATCCTATGGTTTATTACATGAATGTACTAAGTGTTGATAGTTAAATCGAATGTTGATTGTTAAAACGACTGATGCTTATTATTCATGCTTCTTAGGTTAGAACTGAGAATCTAAGGTATTACTCTGACTATGATGATATCTTAGTATGTATTGGATTATACGTTGATGATGATGATATGACATGTTGCTCCCGGTTAACTAGTTCTTTGGTCAACGATGATTAAAACTGGTCAAAACTGGTCAACACAATCCATGAGTTTCAAAATTTCTATCAACCTAGTTTATGTGTCTTTCTTCATGGTCAAAGAGTCAAAGTTCAACAAAAGGGGGTCAAAGTTGTATACCAGGATGGGTCAAAGTCTACATGGTTTGTTAACAATTACATGTTGTATAAACAACTAACTTGGTCAAATGATCACATAAAAACTAACTATTGAGTCAACAAATTCTATCAAGCTATAAAGTGAGTCAACAAAGCATCCAAGGTTTAACATGATGTTTTCTCATAACAACTTACATGAATTTTCTACGATGAAATTTCACAACAGTAAAGACAAAATGACAATGGTTCAACAAAGCTAAACTACAATAACTATGGAGTTACACTAATTATCACAACACAGTATAGGACTTACAAGGGTAAATTTCAACGAGGAACGGTAGTTGAACTAAGCAAACAACATGCTATTTCTTCGAGGCCCATGACATAAGAGAGTTCCCAAGAAATAAGCAGTGAGCACCAATGGACCGACGATCATCAAGATCACATGCCCAATCAGCATCTGTATAAGCAGTGATGGCAAGATGAGACGAGCTGGGAAGGAAGAAACCATGATGTAGAGTGCCTTTAAGTAATGGAGAACACGTTTGACCCCTTGCCAATGAACGATGGTAGGACACTGCATAAATTGGCTCAAGCAGTTCACAATATAAGCTATGTATGGTTGTGTATGTGTTAAATACTGAAGTGCCCCTAGAATGCTTTGAAATAATGTTGGATTTGACATAGGTTCACCGTTTGAGAGAGTGAACTTCTTAGAGGAAACAGCAGGAGTAGGACATGGCTTAATATCAGACAGCCCAGCTTGAGACAAAATCTTCTTAATATACTTAGTTTGTGAGAGATGAAGACCAGCAGTTGATCGGTGAACTTCAACACCAAGATAGAAGGACAAAGCGCCAAGATCTTTGAGCGCAAACGTGTTACCCAGTATGGTAACAAATGAAGCAGTAATAGAGGAGCAATTTCCAGAAATGAGAATGTCATCAACATAAATAAGTATAAGAAGAGTGAGGGTACCTCGCATAAGGAAAATAGTGAGTTATCTGGCCGAGAGTTTTGAAATCCCCAAGTAATGAGAGTGGTTTTAAGACGGTCATACCAAGCACGTGGAGCTTGACGAAGACCATATAGTAGTGCCTTGTTCATTTTGCAAATGTGATTTGGTTAAAGAGGGTCAGAAAACCCAGCTGGTTGTTTCATATAGACTGCCTCATTGAGCACACCATTAAGAAAGGCATTATTCACATCAAGCTGTCGAATCTCCCAATTACGCATAACTCCAAGAGATAGAATAATCCGTATTTTTGGTGTCTTAACCATTAGACTAAAGGTTTCATGAAAGTCAATACCAGGCACTTGATGGAAGCCTTTAGTCACAAGTCTAGCTTTGGATCTATCAATACTCCCACCAGCCTTGAGTTTTAGCTTGAACACCCATCTATTACCAATAAGATTATATGCGAGATTAGGAGGAATAAGTGTCCAAATGTCATTACGATGAAGAGCTTGAAGCTCATCTTTCATAGCTTGAACCCACTCTGGAGACTGCATAGCTTCCTTAACAATGTGTGGTTCAGAATGAGAAGGACAAATGATGGAAACTTCAGTGGGAAAGGAGGAGATATGTTTGTTCTTGAATATGCCACTTTTGGCTTGTGTTTGCATAGGATGACCAGTTGGTTGAGGTGCAGGAACAACAGTTGAAGGAGGCTGATCAGTGATGATCGGTAAGGGTAGAGCAAGGCTGTCCGGAGAAGGAGCAAGGGGTGATCGATGAGCAGTAGCAAAAGCAGCCAGTTCTGGGCTAGTAGAAGCAGCAGAAGGTGACAGAGGTATAGACGAGGAAGGTGATGCTGCAGCGACCTCGGACGAAGGGAAATGAGACTTTAAAGGGTGAGTAACAGACTATTGTGTTAAGGGAGAAGGAAAAGGGTATATAGGAGACTATTGTTTCAGAAGTGGAGAGAGAGGTGGCTTCAGGTAGGAAGTAATTTGGAAAGGGGAACTCGGTTTCATTAAACACCACATGATGGGAAATATAAACACGACCAGTGAAGCTAAGACATTTGTAATCCTTATGAGCAGAACTATAGCCAAGAAAAACACATTTGGTGCTATGATATTGCAATTTATGAGCTTGATATGGTTGAAGACAAGGAAAACAAGCATAACAAAAAACTTTAAGGATATTATAGTCAGGATGATAATGAAAAGCCTTATCCCAAGGAGATTTAAAAAGAAGGACAAGTGTTGGAAGGCGGTTAATGAGATAGACTGCTGTTGTGAAAGCATCCCACCAGTAATGAAGAGGCATAGATGCCTTGGCAAGCAAAGTGAGCCCCATCTCAACAATGTGTCGATGTTTTCTCTCAACTATTCCATTTTAGTATCTGGACAAGGATGTCTAAATATGATGCCATGATTGTTTAGATATGTAGTGAAGCCACGAAACTCACCCCCCTAGTCGGTTTAAAAAGATTTTATTTTGGTATTAAATCTATTTTCAGACATGGTTTTAAATTGTTTAAAATCTTGAAACGCTTCACTCTTCAACTTGAGAGGATAAATAAAAGAAAAACGAGTGAAATCATCAACAAAACGGATGTAGTAACGATAACCAACAGTAGATGGTATAGGAGAAGGGCCCCATAAATCAGAATGAACAAGTTCAAGTATACTAGATGTGCGTGAAATAGATTTAGAAAAGGGAAGCCTACGAGATTTTCCATATTGGCAAGCATCACAAAACAGAGAGTTTTCATTACTGAAATCATGAGTATTACAGGACTTTAAGACAGATTTAACAATTCTAGCAGAAGCTTGGCTAGCCATTGATGCCAAATAGGTAAAAACTCCTTACATGACTTGGAAACAAAGGTAATAGGACTCATAGACTTTACTAATTTAGTAGACACAGAGGACAAGTAAGATTCATGTGCTAACTTGTTTTTATTTGGATTGAAGGAAGCTGATGAAACTGGGGAGAAATCAAACTCATAAAGGCCATTCCCAAAAGATCCTTGCAACATCACCTTTTTCGTCACCTTGTCCTTCACAAAACAAGTAGTAGGGTGAAATTCAATAGTTACATTGTTATCAGCAGTCAACTTAGCAATGCTTACAAGATTTCTTTTAGTAGCAGGCACATGGAGTAAATCATGTAACATAACAGTTATTCTAGGAAGATTAGTTGATTTTAGCACTCTACTACCAACATGTCTAATTTTTAGCTTATTTCCATCACCAACAAGGAGAGAGTTCTTACCAATATAGTCATTTCTGATAGAGAGATTGTTCAGATAAGAAGTAACGTGATTAGTTACGCCACTATCAGCTAGCCATCTCGGATCATTTACCACTTCAGGAGTTACAAGGTAGTGTTGCTGCTTGTGTTACCTGCACTATTTCCACCATTTCCACTTGTATTGTAAACATTATTGAAATTTTTATCATACCTCAAGTAATAGTACGTCACAGTGTGCTCATTCTTTCTGCATAGGTGACAGAACGAAGCTGATCGACCTCTACTGCGCCTACCCCTGCCTCTTCCCCTACCAGAACCACGAGAAGAATTAGGGGTATTGCTGCTTTGATCATTGTTTCCTCTATTGTTGGTTTGTTGTCCTCTGCCTTCATAACCCTTGTATTAACGAGCACTACTTTGGCTCTGCTGGTAAGATAAATTGGCAGATAAATCCCCTGTTTCAATAGTAGCCGATGGGCTATAATGAGCCAAGGTTCCTTAAAAGGTAATCAAGGTTGAACTGAATTCCAACCATGATTCAAACTCCTTGCTCTTAATAGTGCAAACAACTGGAATATATTATACATCTAAACTAGCCAAGACAAACGAAATTAAATCATCTAAGGAGACAGGATTGCCAGCTAATTTTAGGCTTTCTGACGCTTGCTTCTTGATTGAGAGGTAGTCGTTCATCTTCATCGAACCTTTCTTATTGTTCTGAAGAACACTTCTCAGCTGATTAACCCTAGCCTTGCTCGAAGCTCCATAATAATCATCTAACGTTTTCCAAACCTCAGCTGATGTTTCATAATCCACCACATCAGCGGCGATTGACGGTGTCATTGATCCAAAAAGTCATCCACATAAGGCTTGATCAATGGAATTCCACTCTTCCAAGGCTGGATTTGGTTCCTTCGTCTGCCTATTATAAGAAACGACTTCAATCGAAGTTTCTGGTTTCTTCTTCTTACCGAGAATAAACCCTTCGACTCTCTGACCTCTCAAAATAGCAAGAACCATACCTCTCCATAGATTATAGTTCTTGTCATCAAGGTTTACTCCAAGGACCGAACTCAGGGAATGTCTAAATGACGAGCTAAAAACCCCAACTGAGCTATGTAGCCTAGGTCGACGTGGGTACAACATTACCGGACATTGACGATCCTTCGGCCATAGTTAAAATGGCTCTAATACCAGGTTTGGTTTTAGGGTGAGACAAAGAGAAGAAAGGAAAAGAAGAATTGTTGAAATATTCGAATTGTATTATTGATTGAGGGGAAATGACCCCTTTAAATAACCAAAGGAATAACCAATTGTACAGGGGGTAAACCAATAGAAAATGGCTAGAGAGGTACACAAGGCCAGCTAGCACAAAAGGACAAAAGCAAATAAATATACACTGTAATTATTAACATTACAAGCCGAGATAAAAACAAACTTCTTAAACGGAGTCGTCCAGGTATATGGTTGGTCTAACACACAACAGTAAAGACAAAATGACAATGGTTCAACAAAGCTAAACTACAATAACCATGGAGTTACACTAAATATCACAACACAGTATAGAACTTACAAGGTAAATTTCAGCAAGTAACGGTAGTTGAACTAAGCAAACAATAGCAGCATCACACAACGTAGGACAACGACATCAACTTGGACGACCGTTGACGTGAGAACTTGGAGTGTCACTAAATTACAATGGTTCACCACACCCTCAGCGATCCCCAAAATGCATTGCTTTTAAAATATTGAATTTGATTTTTATTGACAAACATTTTTATTGTCGAGCAAAAGAATGACAGTCAAATATAATTTGTTTTGAGCGAAAAAAGACAACTCAATTTCAAAAGCACATACTGTTAGAAAATGGCTGTAGGGTTTTTTGTTAAATTAAACATCATTATTTTGCCCATATACGCTCACTTTATTTTGTATAAATAAGTGGTTCATTCATCAATGAAATTAAGCTTAAATTGATGAAAGTTAGAAGAATAAGAAATTGCCATTTACTTTCATTTTGCTTTGTAATTAGTGAAAGTAGAGAGAATATACCAAATATAAAAGGTTGGTTGAGAAAATAGAGGGAGTTTAAAAAGGTATTTTTGTAAACCAATCTTGTGAGAGGGTTTGGAGGGAGGGAAATCAAATCCCTCTCATTTGTTGCAGCTAACAACTGCGTGAGGGAGAGAGAGCCCAAATTTGGCTCTCGGTTCAGCTCATCCATCACAGCCGCGACTCAAGCGGCGGCCAGGCAACATTACAACGGCGACTCAGGCGGTGGCCGCCGGCATCGTTCCGAAGTCTTGACGGATTCTGGCCATTCATCTCGGTCGGAATCGATTCTCTTCTCTCTAGGTACTTTTTATTCAGTTTTTCTTGAAGATTTTCAAAAAGAAAAAGGAAGAAAACAGTCTTGGAGCATTCTTGGAGTTTTTTAAGGATTAGTTTGATTCTTTGTGATTCAATTTTGGATTTCAAGAAAGGTGTACTTCATTTCCCTTTTTCTTTTGTTGTTGTTATTCTTTGTTGTAAGCCCAAAATATATTTCCCGAAAGACTTGGAAGAGGTTAGGACCCACACGAAGGACAAATGGAGGGCTCGACTCCCCAAGGGGTGGGCCAAAACCATTACCGACCACTCGGGGGTCGGCCACGCCATCACCAACCCCCCGGTGGTAGGCCAACGCCTTTCTGGACCCCCTGGGGTCGGCCTTGCCATTTATGACCCCCCGTGGGTAGGCCAAATAGAGGCCACAACCCCCCGGAGCTCGGAAAAGTCCATACCGACCCCCCAGAAGTCGGCCAAGCAAGTCTGACACTTCTAGGGGTTGGCCAAGGGAGGCCTTGACCCCCCGGAGTCGGCCCTTGCAGCCTCACCCTTCTTGGGTTCGACAAAGAGTAGGTCAATCCGAGTGGATTGGCCGTGGAGGTCAAGACTCTTCAAAGAGTCGATCGAGTCCAAGTAACATTTTGCAGCGCTTCACCTCGTGGCGTCGGTAGTTACAACGAGTAGGTCAATCCCAGTGGATTCGTCTTGGAGGTCAGGACTTACCGAAGAGTCGACCGAGCTCAAGTAACGTTAGAAGGCGGTGCACCTTATGGCGTCGCCCGTTACAACGAGTAGGTCAATCTGAGTGGATTGGTCGTTGAGGTCAGGACTCTCCGAAGAGTCGACCGAATCCAAGTAACGTATCGAGGCGCTGCACAGCGTGGCGTCACCTGTTACAATGAGTGAGTCGGCCCGATTGGGTTGGCCGTAGAGGTCAGGACTCTTCGAAGAGTCAACCGAGTCCAGAATGAAAACCATTACACCTCCAAAGGGTTACGGTCAGGAGTTACGCCGGTATCATATCCGGCTTAATTACGGACGTTTCTAACGGCCGACCATTATATCGCCATAACTGAGCTGCAGCGGTTTCGAGTCCGCCTGCTATAAAAGTCAAGTCATTTTCCAGTCCGGGGAACAGATCCTAAGCAAGTACTCTTAATACATTCTTAAAGTTCTAAATTATTCTCCTAAATTCCAGTTCTAACTTAGGTATCAGAGGCCTTATGGCTCACACCACACCGGTGAGTCTAAATTTCATTTTTTTGCAAGCCCTTTCAGCCTCAGTTAAATAAATTCTTATTGTGGATATGCATTGACCATTTTTCGGCATCAAAAATTGACGATGTCTGTGGGGACGAGATAGTGTTCTACCTAAAACGCAAAATTCCAAAACATTTTCCTCCAAAAATATAGAAGGTTAAAAACAGCCACCACCACGGTGTCGATGAAGAATCAGACGTCGAGCACGCTCTAAGATTGAATGCCTCTAATGGACATGACATTGTTAATGTCGAAAACTACCTGGATATCGAAGATGCGGTAGCCAGGTAGGAACGAGAGTGTTCGGATCCAAAGTTTACGGCTTTGGAGGAACAAGTGCAAGGGATGGCGGAGAGTTTGAGCCGCCTGGTAGAGTTGCTCTGGAAACCTCCTCCGACGCAATCAAATGATGCTAGGAATCAATAGATGACGCAAGAGGCGGTGCAGCGACAACCTACCAAGAAAAAGGTTGTGGCGGAAAAGTTAGCTTCGTTAGTTCGGGACCCTGCCAATTGGAAAGCCACAGTTATGGAGGCACCAAAGAGGGTTCATTCCCGATACCAAAGACCGGTCGAACAACTTCGACTAGGCAGTAATGACCAGAGAAAAGAACATTCAGCCCACTAGACGATTGGATCCAGAACAACAGAGTCTTCTCGGGCATAGTGAGTTCGAAGTAGCCAGCCAAGGAGTACCACGCGAGGGTCATCCACCCGACATCCCCCAAAATCTCCAAGTGCCCGAACAACGGGATCAAACTTGAGAGCAGATCTCACGGATGTGCTCAGCCAACGCTGAAGAGAGGTGGGGGGTGATGGAGGTAAGGCAGAACCTTGGCTGGCCCAACTTCGTCTCATCCAATACCAGTTGGAGAGCATGAAGAAGGCGCACGACTAAGACGGACTGGACCTAGACAGCTTGGTCGACCCTCCCTTCATCGATGAGATCATGAAGGAGTCCGTCCCAGCAAAATGCAAGCACTCTGCAATTAAGGAGTACGATGGATCTGCGGATCCTGTCGAGTACCTGGATTCCTATCGGGCGTGAATGAAACTCCATGGAGTCTGAGAGGCGATCAAGTTTAGACCGTTTTTGTTCACGCTCGCAGGACCAGCTCGAAGATGGTTCAAGCAGCTCAAGCACAAGTCCATTGCCTGTTTTAGAGAGCTAGCAAGGGTTTTCGTCACCCAACTTCTGGAAAGGCGAGATTAGAAGAAATCGGTCACTCATTTAATAATTGTGAGGCAAATGAGTCATGAGACTCTTCGGGAGTACATTTCCCGCTTCAACAACGAGGCACTGAACTTGAAGGGTACTTCGACAGCACGGCTCTTGCAGTAGTCGTTGTTGGATTATGGGATGGAAAAAGGCTCCACTCACTTATGCAGAGGTTCTAACTGGAGCGCAAAAGTACATGAGTGCAGAGGAGCTGGTCAACTTCGAGGAGGCACAAAAGGAAGGCGCTCCTTTCCAGAGCGCGAGAAATCAGACTGCCGCCTCGAGGCTGATTACAAGGAATTCCGAAAATAAAGGGCGAAAGAGCGCCCAGTAAAAAAAGAGAAGGCTGAACGATAGGGGTACCCCTAGCCGGTTCGAGAAATACACTATCAAGATAAGAAGAAGCTGAAATGGCAAGCCGGATTAAGGTAGGGTTCTACAAAAGAATTAGAGGCAAGTTGCCTATTTCATAGGGACCATGGCCACGCTACCTCGGACTGCTATGATCTGAAAGAGAGCATAGAGTCTGTCATTGAAAGAGGACGACTGGAAAAGTACGTGGGAGAGGGTGAAAAAACGTCCGAGTCCCCTAAAAATAAACGAGGAGGCGAAAAGTCACCACCGCCGCTGGAGATTAGAACTATCATCGGAGGGCCGGCTGACAGAGAGTCCAACCGAAGTCGGAAGAACAAAGTGAGGCAGGTCAGAGGCTCCCTAAGGGGCAAAGAAGTGCGCATAATGGAAGTAGTGGACGAGCAACTAAGCTTCAGATTCATTTCAATTTTTTCTTCCATGCCCTTATTATTTTTGCTGCAAAGTAAATTTTGTTCTTTGTCGATACAATCATATACAAGTTTTGTTGTCATACTCCGGTACGTAATAAATTCTCCTACTTGGCTCATTTTGTTTTTGGTTATTTTGAAGAGTTGTAAAAGCTCATTTTTAATACCTCGTTAGTTACTGTGAAGAGTTGAAGGAAATGTATTTCTTTCTATTCGTAGTTTGATACATACATACATACATATATATATATATATATATATATATGGTTTTTTTTATTCTTTATTGTGGTTGTATTGAAGGTTAAATAATTTGTGGGTTCTATCTCAAAACAAATTTATAATGATAGAAGTGAACGACCCAGTACATAACCGTTAGGTTATAGGACGAAAGTTACTAATGCATGAAAATTTAAAAGAAATTTCGACAGAGTTTCCCCTAAAATATGGGAAACTCATACTTACAAAACCTGTAAATCAGAACTTGGATATTTTAAAATCATTAAAAATGACCCTGCAGGTGTAAATCAAAACATGTATCCTATCCAAGCAGTCAAACAAATAAGAAGATCTGAGATCTCAATTTTAAAACTAAAACAGTTCAAAGTAAGTTATTACAACAGTTCGTGTAGAATGAGTTACAACTCGACTATAAGTAAACAACTATAAAAAAAGACACAACGGACTCATTTTCCCCCCCAGGTCTATCCTTAGGTGTCGGTTATCCAGCCTGGTGCGTACCTGCAACTATGATTTTGAATCCATAGCCAACATAAAACGAAGGGGTAAGTCTGTGAAAACTCACTAAGAAACCCCGCACGGGGTGCACACAACATATAGAACAAGACATGCGTTAATAAAAAGTCCAAAAATAACAACCACAAACAAACGAGAGAAACATCCCGACTCTCGGATATTTGTGCCACGCGTTCCAAAACTCGTTGTGATACTCGAGGAGTCTCACTAGCCGATGCCGTGAAACTCTGAAGTCACAACCCGACCCCTCAGGGTACAATAGAGAGACTAATCGTAAGGGCTATCCACTAGAGTCGCCCAGGCTATCCTGGGTTCCTCACGCACGGTGGGGTTAATCTGAAACACATTAGATACCATGTACGGTGTCGAGCTGTGAGCGATCCAACCTACTAGCACGACGCTCACTTATGCCTTAGTAATTTCGGCTACTCATTGCCTAGCAGGTTGGCCAACCTGCTAGCGTGATGTAACGGTCATGCTTGTCCAGGGTTTGTCCCGGGCGTCTTGCTTATGACCGTCTATGGCCGTATGCTTTGACACCTCATGTATACTTGTCCAAGACTTGTTGCCCATGGCTGCATGCCTTGCAACCCCTCTTCATCATGCTTTATAGTGTAGGCTTTCCTTATGTCGTTGGCCCTTGGCCCTTGTTTTTTGTGTGTCGCGACACCCCGTATGCTTCCTCGCCCGTTTGATATACAAGCCTGTCACATCAAAAAAGACCAAGAATGTACTAAAGGGGGTAGTGAACTCCAACTAAGTTATATGTTGAAAGCTTTGGTCTAAATTCTTGTAAACTACTCGAGGCATATAACCCATTCTAAATGTTTTGTAAAATTCTTTTTTCAAAATGTTTTTCTCGAGACCCGAGATAAAGGTTCCCTTGAGAGCCCATTCTGCCACCGGGTTTCTGAAATTTTCTTGTGAAGCCCGTTCGTGTTTCAGAATAGGCCCGACACGCTCTCTTTGCCGCTCAGCGAAGTACGACCGTGATAGTTGGTATAAGAGCCTAAAGGGTTCTAAGAAAGTTGCTTAGTCAATTATGTCTGCTAATAAGCAACTCAGTAAGTCGCAAGCCGACCGGTTGGTCGAGATAGAAGAGCAACTGCTCTACCTGGTGGAAGTCCTGGATAACATTTGATTTTTGGAAACTCGATTGGGTGAGATCAAGGCCAAGACGAGTCAAATTGACGCGGTAACTGGCCGCGTAGACGGAATTTCGGTCCATAAGTTGATGCTGATGGTCGAGTCCCTCGAAAAGAAAGTTTCTCGTCCCAGCGCCTTCGAGCGGGGAGACAGTTCGACGAGCTGTGTTGCCCACATGAAGAAGTGTTTCGATGTCCTAGATAGCTCCCAAAAGACGATAATTCAAATGGTTACCGACCTTTCAGAAGATGTTAAGGTCACATTTGACCTCCTCAAAGCTCAAATTGAAGATCTAAACGGTAAACAGAACAGCACCATGAGAGCGGTGAGCAATCATGGCCCAAATAGGGGCATAGTTCAGCTGAACAAGGTAAGAGTCCCGGAGCCAAAACCCTTCTGCGGCGTTCGCGATGCCAAGGTTCTATAAAATTTCATATTCGATTTGGAACATTACTTTATAGCCACGAATACGTAGTCCGACGAGGCCAAAATTTCCCTAGCAACCATGCATCTAGTTGATGATGCAAAACTTTGGTGGAGATCTATATTCATGAACATCGAACAAGGTCGATGTACCATTCAGTCATGGGAAATGCTTAAGCAAGAGCTTTGATCATAATTTTTCCCCGAAAACATTGATTCGAGCGAGGCGCAAGCTGAGAGAGCTGAAACAGATCGCAGTATTCGAGACTACGTCAAACAATTCTCAGCATTAATGTTAGACATACGCGATATGTCTGAGAAAGACAAAGTTTTCTGGTTTGTCGAAGGATTGAAGTAGTGGGCGAAATCGAAACTACACGAACAAAGAGTTCAAGACCTTTCGACTGCTTATGTCGTGGCGGAACGTCTGTACAATTTGAATATTGACTCACCTCAAGATACATGAAAGAATCACGGTCCCCCAAACAACACCAAGAGCGCAACCCGCTTCGTTTAGCCTAAAGATGGCGAGGAGATAAAACAAACAGCGGGGATCGGAGACCCTTCGAATCTAGGGAAGGGTACCAAAAGCGAGGGCCATATCGACCCCTAGGGTGTCTCATATGCAAAGGGACACATCTTACATTTGAGTGTCTGAAGAAAGCGGCCCTCCAAACCTTCCAAGCCACATTTGACAGTGATGCTGAGACAACCACTAGACCTGCCGAATTGAGTACACCGCAAAAAGAAGAAGACAATAACTCTCGTATGGAGCCCTTAAGTTTTTATCTGTGCTACAAAATAAAATGGGCCAATCTGAGGTGCCCTTAGAACGTGGACTCATGTACGTTGACGCATGGATCAATCAAAAGTCGAAAAAGAGTACCATGGTCTACTCTAGAGCCATCCATAATTTTATGATTGAAAGCGAGGCCTGTCGGTTACACCTATCATGGGCCGAGACACGGGGAGGATGAAAAGCCGTCAATTCGGCTACTTTACCCATCGTGGGCGTGGCTAGAAGAGCCGCATTAAAGATCGGGGATTGGAAAGGACAGGTGGACTTCGTGATTGACAAGATGGATGACTTTGATGTCGTCCTAGGGATGGAGTTCCTTTTGGAGCACAAAGTCATCCTGATGCCTCTTGCCAAATGCTTAGTCATCACGGCCCCAAGTCCAACTATCATCCAAGCCTCTATCAAACAACTAAACGACACAAAGATGATCTCGACCCTTCAACTAAAGAGAAGGCTCACTCATAACGAACCAAAATTTATGGCCAACCCAATGGTGGAAAAAGTTAGAACCAAAGAAGTGATCACTGCAGGAATTCAACGTGTTTTATAAAGATATCGGGATGTCATGCCCTATGCGTTGCCAAAAGCTCTACCTCCCCGTAGAGGGATTGATCATGCGATCGAATTATTACCAAGGACCAAACCCCCTGCCAAAACACCTGTAGGATGGCCCCTCTGAATTGGCCGAGCTTCGTGAGCAACTGGATGGCCTCTTAAGTGCCGGATACATTCGACCCGCAAAAGCCCCTTTTGAATCCTCAGTCCTCTTCCAAAAGAAAAAAGATTGTAGCCTCCGCCTATGCATCAACTATCGAGCCCTGAACAAGATCACTGTCCGTAACAAATACCCATTACTGATCTTAACTGACTTATTTGATCGCCTCCATGGTGCAAAATACTTCTTTAAACTAGACTTGCGATCGGGTTATTACCAAGTCCGCTTTGTAGAAGGGGATGAACAAAAAATGACATGTGTGACCAGATGTGGGGCATTCGAGTTCCTAGTAATGCCCTTTGGTCTCACGAATGCCCCTGCTACTTTATGCACTCTCATGAATCAAGTATTCCATGAATATCTTGACAAGTTCGTGGTAGTTTACCTTGATGACATCGTTGTCTATAGCTCAACCATGGAGGAACAGCAGATACATCTGCAACTGGTCTTTAAGAAACTGAAGAGAAATCAGTTGTATGTTAAGAGAGAAAAATGCTTGTTTGCCCAGGAACGTATAAACTTTTTAGGTCACGTGATCGAATGTGAGAAGATAGGCATCGAAGTTAGAAAGGTCAAGGCTATTCGATATTGGAAGATACCGATCGCTATTACCGAACTATGCTCCTTCCTTGGATTAGCCAATTACTATAGGCAGTTCGTTCAAGGATTCTCAAGGCGGACTAGACCCTTGACCGATCTCTTAAAGAAAGGGCTTAAGTGGAATTGGACTCTAGATTGCCAAACAGCTTTCGAAGACATGAAGAAAGCCGTGATGGAAGGGCCAGTCCTCGAAATCGTCGATGTTACCAAAGCCTTTGAGGTCGAAACTGAAGCCTCGGACTTTGCTTTGGGCGGCGTCCTTCTTCAAAATCGTCACCCAATCTCCTACGAGAGCAGAAAACTGAATGATGGAGAAAGAAAGTATGTTGCCTCCGAGAAAGAAATGTTAGTCGTGGTCCACTATCTAAGAGCCTGTAGATAGTATCTCCTAGGGGTCAAGTTAATCGTCCGAACCGATAATAATTCTATATGCCACATCTTCAACCAACCCAGATTGTCATCAAACAAGCTCAATGGAAAGAATACCTAGCGGAATTTGATTTTCAATTTGACTATAAACCTAAGCGGGCAAATGAGGCAGCCGACGCTCTGAGTCAGAAGAGCGAACATGCGGGCCTGTGCATGTTGGCTCAACTGCAAGCTAGTAGGCTTAATGGTTCTATACGGGAAATGATACGAGAACTCCTGCATAACGACCCGGAAGCTCAAAGCATCATTCAGTTAGCAAAACAAGTGAAGACGCGCCAGTTTTGGGTTAAAGACGACCTCCTATTTATAAAAGGTAACATATTATATGTGCCCCGATCTGGAAACCTCAGAAAGGTGTTGCTGGAGGAATGCCACAATACCTTATGGGCGGGGCACACAGGTTGGCAAAAGATGTATAGGTTACTGAAACGGGGGTATTACTGGCCAAACCTCCGTGATGACATTATGCAATTTGCAAAAACTTATCTCGTCTGTCAACAAGACAAAGTCAAAAGATAAAAAATAGCAGGGTTGCTTGAACACCGGCCTGTGCCTACAAGACCTTGGGAGAGCATTTTTCTTGACTTCATCACCCATCTCCCGAAGGTAGAAGAGTGTGAAGCCATTATGGTGGTCATTGACAGATTTTCTAAATATGCGACTTTCGTCCCCACTCCTAGAACTTGCTCTGCTGAGATGATAGCTCAGCTATTTTTAAAAAATGTGATTAAGTTGTGGGGAGTCCCTGAAAGTATTGTGAGCGACCGAGTGGCCGCTTTACTGGATCATTCTAGACGGAGTTGTTTCGACTTTTAGGTTCAAATTTGAATATCTTCTCTAACTATCACCCGCAGACGGATGGTCCAATTGAGCGGTACAATAGTATGCTCGAAGAATATATGCGGCATTTCATCGACGCGAGGTAGAAAAACTGGGTCGATATGTTAGTTATAGCTCAATTCAACTTCAACTGCCAAATAAGCTCATCAACCGGAAAAACCCCTTTCGAGGTAGTTTGTGGAAGAAAACCTCTAATGCCCATACCGTTGACGATCCGTATCCAGGAAAGAGCTATCAGAAGTATAATTTTACGAAGAAATGGAAGCAGTCGCAGAAGTCGCACGAGCTTATTTGGTGAAAGCGTCCAAACGCATAAAGAAATGGGCTGACAAGAAGCGTCGCCCATTGGATTTCAAAACAGGAGACCAAGTCCTCATAAAGTTGAGACCGGAACAAATTTTCTTTTCAGGTAATCGAGACCAACGCCTCGTACAAAAGTATGAAGGACCCATTGAGGTGATAGAGAAGGTTGGAAAAACCTCCCATCAAGTTAGCGTGCCCTCATGTATGAAGATTCACTCGGTGATCCACATCAGCAATTTGATGTCGTACCATCCAGACCCAAACGACACAGACCGCAACAAAGTGTCAAGACCTCAAGTGATCATGAAACATACCACAGAGAGGCAAGTGGAAGAAGTCCTAGCTGAAAGGACTCGAAGAGCTGGTCATTCAAGACGCAATATCCAAGAGTTCCTTATGAAATGGAAATGACTTTTCGACGCTGAGATAAGTTCAGTGCGAGTCGAAGACTTAAAGTCGGCCGCAACCCAGAATGCGACTTTTGAGAATAGTCGGTTGATGGGGACGTCAACAAATTAAGTGGGGGAGGATGTCACGGTCATGCTTGTCCAGGGCTTGTCCAAGGCGTGTTGCCTATGGCCGTCCATGGCCGTATGCCCTAACACCTCATGTATGTTTTTCCAAGGCTTGTTGTACATGGCCGCATACCTTTGCAACCCTTCATCATCATGCTTTCTAGTGTAGGCTTTCCTTACGTCTTGGCCCTTGGCCCTTGTCTTTTGTGTGTCGCGACACCCTGTATGCTTCCTCACCATTTTGATATGCAAGCCTGCCACATCAAAAATGGCCCATAATGTACTAAATAGGGTAGTGAACTCCCACCAAGCTATATGTTGAAAACTTTGGTCTAAATTCCTGTAAACTGCTCGAGGCATATAACCCTTTCAAAATATTTTCTAAAATCCTTTTTTTCAAAATGTTTTTCCTGAGACCAGAGATGAAAGTTCCCGTGAGAGCCCATTCGTGCCATCGGCTTTTCGAAATTTTCTCGTGAAGCCCATTCGTGTGTCAGAACGGGCCCGACATGCTCTCTTTGCCGCTCAGCGAAGTACGACCGTGATACGCAGCACTCACTTATGCCTTAGTAATTTCGACTGCTCACTACCTAGCAAGTTGTCAGCTCTAACTCACGCGATAACTGATTCCCTTATCACCCCCTATACATCTAAGATCACTCAGCTATCCTACCCTTAAGTACCACTAGATCCCCGGCCAATGCCATAAGACAAGAAAAGCCATTACACGACAGTGTCGCGTAAGGCGGAGTTTCCCAGGGTATCTCCGGCGTGGGTGAGGCGAACAAGAAGAAATCAAGTTCCCTTATGAAACTAAGCCAGCCAGCAGCTCATCCAGCTGTAGGTGCAAGTGTTTGTCCAAGCGTTAGCGAATACACTAGCCGAAGCCAGGATCACACTTCTACTTGACAGTTTGTAACTCGTACATACTATAGTGCTTGCAACTATGCTATAGTTTAAAGTAGACCCTATAGTATCTCGAGGAGCTCCTAGGTATTAGAAAGGACTGCGGGAACCACGACCACGGTCGGCTACCCAACACGTCTAAACGACCCTGTGGTCAGACCTGATGGTCACGCGTCGCTCTCATGATGGTTGCAATCCATCCCTCCACAAGCACAATCTCTCACATCTAAATACCTCTGTTCGTTAGAGAATGTTGTCGCGTCTGGCCACCCCAATGAGTCTTTCCCTGACGTGTCACGTAAGACCAGACCCTATGGTCTACTGCAACCACCCTATGATGGAGCAGAGACATGTTTTGGTCGTCTAGCGGACATGCTCACACTATGAAGAAAGTGACTCGACGGTCACATCAACACACAATGCATGCAAGGACCCTATAATCTATTACACATGTACATATAGGAGAAAGACGTGTCATAAGCAATCTACTACGTTATTCGCCTAGGGCTCAGTACATAAGAATAGATCATCACATGTACACCAGATACTAAAACATATACAGCATACGAGTATCAAGAATCAAAACTACCATTCTTTATACATGTACATAAATCAACAAGAAACCTTAAGGACTTAAGGGATTCGTTGGTTAAGAAGGTACTACAACCTTCTACTCAACTTACACCTGCTAGCCTTTGGTACAAGCCGTCAATCGAGAACTCGATCCTTCTTAACACTCAAACTTCACTCGAGCTTACACTTGCCTAACCTCACCTAACACTAAACCTCCAATAAAAGTTGAACCAAACTCAATCCCTCGACAAGCCTCTACGATCCCTTTCAAACTAAGATCCTAAAATACAACCCACCCTTAACTAACCAAGCAAAAAACAGAAACATTGATAACAAAACCTTACCTGAGCTCCACGAAAAATCCAACGCCACTACGCCGAGATAGAGAGAACACCAAACCCTACTCACGAACTGGAATCGGAGTAGAAGGAGAAGAGAGAGACCGAATCGCAGAAGAGAGAGGGTGAGACAGAGGTCGGCACTGAGAGAGAACGGGCAAGAGAGATAGCAGCAGAGAGGGATATCGGGCGAGACGGTGGGGGATAGATCGGGTCTGAGGGAGAGAGAACTGCGACGATGAGCGCGGCGACGGTGAGAAGAGAGGGTCGCGAGAAGAGGAAGAAAGAAATCGAGGGGAGGGAGAAAAATCGCATGAAGAAGAAGAAGGGAAGAAAAGAAGAAATTAGGTTTTAATTTTTTAGGTAATTGCAATTAGATCCTCCGCTTTTATACTGTATACATAATTAACCTTAAACTCTAAATAAAAAGATACTTGCTTAGTTAGTTTGACCATTACTTATCTTTAAAGAGAGCTTAATTCGAGTCTTGACCAAAGAATATTTTAAAAGCTTTTTTTTTCTTCATGAGTGGTTTATCACAAAGCCTTTTTTTTTTGCTTCCTGTAATGGTTTGTCACAAGAAGTAGTTCACCTATCTTATTAATGTATAGAGATTTGATCCTCACATTTCAAATATACGAGATCCTCAATCAACCTGCCATTTCCCCTAATTACCGCAGGAATAAGCAGAAAATAATTGAGAAATTAAAAAGAAAAACAATAAAAGAAAACACAAGAATTT
>JBBMEG010000991.1:0-43346 GCA_037832605.1 Cyclanthera cordifolia
TCAGATCTAGTCTGCTGTGGCTCAGGTCGGCGGCTATGCTGGCGGTCAGGAACAAAACTGCGCTGCACATGTCTGTAACTATGCTGTTCTGGCCTATAACTGCCCTGGTCCGGTCTAGGTCGGCCCGACTCTGATCCTCTACCCCGATGCTGTTCATCCTGGCTGAAAGACCTCTTCTCCTGATAAATACTATGCCCAGATGGCCTGAAAGTTTCAAATTTCCTTTTGAAGCCTTGGTGGTGTTGGTCAGGGTTGTATCCTTGGCTTCTAAACTTCCTCTCCAAGGCCTTGGCTAGATTCACACAATCTCTAAAGGTGGCCGGCTTATGAGCCATCACATCCGCTTGCAGTCCCATATGAAGTTCATTCACAAAGTATCTGATCTTCTGCTTGTCAATGGAAATCAACTCCTCAGCAAAGTGGCCTAACTTGTTGAACCTCAACTCATAGACATCCACAGAATCCCGGCCCTGCTGGATACTGGTAAACTTACTGATCTTGTCCTGTCTATCTGCTTCTGTGAAATACTTGTCATAGAATGCGGTCTTGAATTGAGTCCAATCCATAGGCCCCTCAGCAGGCGTTCTCCTCTTCTTTTCAGCTTTATACCAGGTTTTCGCCTCGCCATGCATGACGAAAGCAGCACACCTCACCATCTGATCCTCGGGACACTCCATGTTATCAAACAGGTCCTCCATGTCCTCAATCCACGTGTCAGCCACCAACGGGTCCATAGAAGAGCCATCAAACTCCTTAGGATCGAACTTCTTAAAGTCCTTGATCATCTTGGTATTATCAGAAACACCCTGAACAGTTCTGCCCTTATTCTGCCCTGCTGCTGCTAAGGTCGCGGTCGTGTCCCCGCTCTGCTCAGCTATGATATGCTCCTGCGGTCGGGTGGGAGCCACCGAAGTAACACTAACATCTGGACCTTCCCTCTGAGGAACATCTGCTCTAGGTGGGGCAATCCCCTGCTATGAAACTGCCTGAAATGCCGGTAATAGCTCCTGAACAGTGCCTTTGATCATCATCTAAATAGCAGCCATGGCTTCCATAGTCAATCCTGGCACTAAGAACGTTTCAGCTGGTGGGTTCGAGGGTCCGGTCGGCTAGCTAGCTGCTCTAGTATTCCTACGAGGAACAACTGGTACCCCCGCTCCTCTTCCTTTGCCCCCATGGTTATTACGGCTTGTATTGTTGCAGGTGATTCTCTTAGACAAACCTTTAAGCTGCAAAGAAACCCGATTTCTCAGTCCTCTCTCGCTCAACAGTTTAAGACTACTAGTAAGGTAACACAGCATAACATAGCAATTCACAACTTACAACAGCACTACAAAGTAAACATATATATATATATATATATATATATTCTAAGCGTACTTATGCTTGTTAAAATAACTAACTAAAGAACTACACATTGGATACCTGATGACGATCGGCAGCTGATGACCATGGAACTCACGACTTACCATGTAAGTCAGTCTAGAGAATCTATGACTCTAGGCTCTGATACCAACTGTAAAGACCCAACCCAAACTAGGGTCAATTACTACTACCTATTTTAACAACTATTAAGTAGCCCTTAAGATGAAGGAAGGACACTAACAGGAATGCTTCATTTAGTTTGAAATGCAATCGTTCAAAATAGTAAAACGGGTACCCAATATTCAAAGGTTTAAATCAGGAATTTAGCAAAAACGCAACAGAATCCAGTTTTCACAATAGTCATGAATCAAAATATGCAATAAGACAAAACAGTAAAAAACCCGACACGACACGAGTTCATGGTCTCCTCAGCCACTCCGATCAGCCATCCTGGTAGAGTCCATGCGCACCTGTAGAGTCCACAGAAATCGACAGGGTGAGTTACAAAACTCAGTAAGGATCCCTAAGCAAAACAATAAGGTAAATACAGTATCAAGTCCAGAGTTAAGTAAGCAGAATAACAAAGAGAAAAGACTCCTAAGTCTTAACAGCCTTGGCAATCAGGAAAACAATTTAGGCGACTCTGGGGCTATTCTGAAGGAACATGCCACTCCCGGGTCCCATTAATAACTGAATTACACAACCGGGGCTACCCAATTAGGGAATGCCACTCCCGGGTCTTCCATTGAGTCGCTATCTCGAGACTCCATCATTAACAATAACAGCCAGGCAAAACATGCATAACATAGGTAAATAGGAGCTAAAATAATGTAAGTCAACTAAACAGTCATTTCTCGGTACTAAAACTAAATTAGGCCAAACCACGCATGTATCTACTAGTTTACAGCCCACAACAATGCAATTTAAATTCCCTTACCTTGGCCGGAGAATCAAGAAGTCCCTCGGTACTCGAACTACGCGATCAGGGGCCTTTTTCCAAGCTTAACTAGTAAAACAGGGTCATACAGTGAGAAATTGGCCTTGAAAACATCAAAATTGGACTCGGAGCATCGAAATTACCCAAAAAACCCTACCCGAAAATTTTCCGGCGAGTTGACGGCGGCGCGTGGCCGGAAGACGGCGGTTGACGGCGGCGCGTGTGGTACAGGTCGCCGGCGCGTGAAGCTGACGCGCGGTGTGGAAACGCTGCAGAAATGTGACACGCGGCAGGCTCGGAGTCGCTGGGCAGGTTCGGCCGACCACGCCTGTAGGTTCGGAACACGCGGGCGAATCCGAAGCTCTCCCTTCTGACAGTGGCAGTGGCTGTCGGCGCTGAACACCGCGCCAATGATTGGTCGTCAGACGCTGTCAGCGGCTGTCGATGTTGACACGTGGCGGCAAGCAAGTGGTGGAATCCGGCGGCGGCACTGAGATTTGTGCCAATGATTGGCTGTCGGCGCTGAAGTCGAGGCTGTCGGCGGCTGTCAGAGGCAATGATTGCCTTGTCTGACGGCTATCGCCTGCTGTCTGAGGGCGATTATGACCCTGTCTGGCGGCTGTCGACGGCTGTCTGAAGGCCAATGATTGGTTGTCAGGCAGTGTCGACGGCTGTCGGACTTCACTGAAAACGAGATGGACAAAAAGGCTGACGGCGCTGAATTTTGTAAAAACACTCAAACCTAATGATGTTGTCCATTTTATCCTTTTATATAAGGACAAAAATACCCTGCAAAATTACCAAAATACCCCTACGGTTAAAATTGACAATTTCACCCATAATTTTCAAATTCCGACTTCACAACTTCCGAGATTTAACTTTAAAAACTAAATTCAACACAAAATAAATTCTAAACCAACTTCCGGGATCCCCGGTAAGCCCTTAAAATTACAAAACTGACCTTGTAAGCGAGGACGAAAACCCGGGCTGTTACAGAAACTCACAAGCTATTTTCTTCTTCAATTCGTTAATCATTATTTCATTACTACATGTAAGGATTATATCATCTACATAGACTATTAAAACAAAAATTTTGTTATTATCTATATAACTGTAGTAGATATTATGATCTACTTGAATTCAAGAGAATCTTAAACTCTTGAATACTTTACCAATGCGTGGAAATTACATCCTTAGAGATTGTTTTAACCATATAAGGCATTCTTCCATTTGCAAACTTTGTTTACTCCAAGTTTCAATTGGAATCCAAGTGGTACATCTATAAATACTTCTTCTTCAAGAACATCATTACGAAATCCATTTTTCAAGTCCAGTTGATATAATGATCATTTAGTGTCAGCAACAACAGACAAAAGTACTCGAATCAAATTAATTTTTGCAACGTCTCTTGGTCATATATATTGTAGGTTTGAATAAAGCCTTTTGCAACAATTCTATATTCATACTGCTTAATGCTATTATCTTGATTACATTTTACAATGAATACCCATTTACATCTAATTCTTTTCGTGTCATTTGGTTTTTGTACCATTTCCTACGTTCAATTCTTTTTTAGTGCACCGTGACTGCTAAGTTTTAATTTAAATCATTATGGACTTCCTGTATCTTCATAGGAATAAAAAGGTCATTATAGACTTCTTGTATTTTCATGTGGTGGTAAGTTCATTGTTAGATTAATATTGTTTTGAATAAGTGACTCCTTGATATAAAACTAAAGCTCAGAAACGTGACCAGGAGGACCAATGTATAATATTTCTCCATGTGAAGTAGAACATTTTACATTTGACATAAAAAGATTGAGACTCACTAAAAATATAAAGAGGGGAATGTTGTTCACATAATTTTTATTTGATATTAAACCACGAGCGAGCAAACAACTTGGCTCAACTAAGGCGTTATTTATGGATATGGGAACGCGAATGAAATGTAACTATTGGCTTGATTCAATGTAGGAGAAGTAGTGGACTACAAGCCACGATGAACAATTTCGTAAATGACGGTGTTCTTCGTGAAGATGCACAGAATATGTCAACAAACAAAACCTTAGACACGACTTCAACTTTGATGGTTGCATGGATGATGGACGGTGATCAGTTTCTGGCTGCACAACTGCTATTCAGAACTTGGCAATCAGTATTCCAACATCGCGAGTAGTATTTTGGCAAGAGCACAAAAATCGAGGGATTAAAAGCTTATCGTTTACTTGGGAGAAAAACATAAGTATATGTGAAAACCTTGTTGGGATTTTGCTTGCATGCACAACGAAAGTATAGAAAAAAATCTATATACAATTTCATATAGTGATAGTTGTTCGTCAAATATTTACAAAACTTATATGAATGTTGCATATGGCTAGTTTGACGGTTCTTAATATCTATCGCCTCGTATGCAAGGAATATATATCGGAGATCTTCTTTAATGATCTCCAATAGTCTTCCTGGTTTTAGCTTTACACTAACTCTGATTGCTGGGTGGGAGATATTAATGGAGGAAAGGAAGAGAGCTCTTGAGGAGAACAATGCCAAAAGTGATTAGAGTGTGGAGTCTAGAGACGTATGATTTCTATTTATAGACCCTGTAGTCAACTTCCGACCCAATGAACAAAGCACGTCTTCTCATCAAGTGGTTAGGTGACACATCTTCCCATCTTATGAGATTATAACACTCATTAACAACCAATTAATTAGTTAATCAATTCTTTATTTAATTATCCAATAATTAAATAACTATTGGTATATCTAATTTTTTAGAAAAATTCTTAATAAATATTTATCCAATAAATATTTGTAATTAATGTATTTAATATATTAATTAACTCAATTTAATTAATATTTATCCAATAAATATTAATTTATTAATATATCAAATATATTAATAAATTAAAATAAACTCATTCTAATTAATATGTCCAACATATTAATTAATTAGTATGAACGATTCAAACTAACAATTAGTTTAAATTACAAACTAACTCTCCATATCTATAAGTGTATTGGTAACAATGAGCTAGCTCGAGGATAAATAAATCTATAGATTAAAAGCTCAATGACTCGAGTTCTAATCTTTTTTTGTCAATAATAGACTTATTTAACTAAAGGTATGTGTTGATCTCTTTCGCATGGTAGTACAAGTTATATCCACGGATATAATCAGTCATCTGTTATATGATCTTTCTCAAGTTGTTCAAAATTACAGCTTGTTCAAGTGTTTGTCTTGCCCCCACATAATTACATCTTTCTTGTTAAGTGTCACTGATTTCTTTAATGAAAAAGTTATAGTCCAACTATGAACAATCCCAACGTGGGAGGCTTATTGGGCCAATAAGAGACGAGTACTGTTTGTTCAAGCCTTAGAATTAGTCCTTAAGAAAACAACTCTCTACTTCCTTAAGAATCAGGAAAGAGTGAATGCTACCTTCTGGCATTGCATTCCCAACTACTCGCTATGAAAGTTTCCAACGTGGATATTCAGAAACGAGAGATCATATATGACTTAGGATTATATCACACTAGCATACCATTATCCTAGTGAATATTGATCCAAGTCTATAATGAAGTGATTTAGACAGATCGAATATTTATGTCCCAGCCTTATGAAAACTCTTTTCATTTGACACATTTGTTAACATGTGTCCATGTGATCAACAAGGAACAGGTTGTCAACAATAATTGCAAAGAAGGTTGAACCAATAGTGTCATTAAGACTAATAACCCAACCATATAGTTCATATATCATAGACATATTTATCTTATTCACTTGAACACATATACACTTGTATATCCAACAGACTTGTTCAAATGTTCGTAACAATAACCAAGGGGTAAACATTGTTAATTCAATTAAAGTGTTTGGTTTGGATAATGTGTAATTAAATAACAATAATCAATAACACCTTTTTAATTACAACATAATATAATATATGTTTTTTAATTACAAACTACTAGACTTTTATGCAACACTCTAAAAAAACTAGGAATTATAGAAAATTAGGATGCTTAAGTAAACAGGTAAATTTCCAATTAATTAAAAAAAATGCACTAAGGTAGTTTTATTACAAAATTGTTCCTCTTAAGGCAAAAGACCACCTTTCCTTTGAATGAAAAGGTGTCTCAAACCTTTTAAGGGTCAATTGAGAAGTTACATTTTGATCATCCTTTCTAGAGAATCCAAAACATACCTTATTTACTAAAACTAAGATTATAAGGTGTCATATGAAATCATTTTGATGATTTTTAATTTCCAACAACCTTGAATTCTATTGATACTCCTATTTACCACTAGGTGTGTCAACGATCATTAACCAATCATAATTTTGTTTTTCAAAAGCAAACTATTTCACTAATTAGAACCATCATTACAACATATTCTTTCAATAAGACAACAAATTGTCCATCTCCACAAATTGAAGTGTGATTGCAATAGTTGGGAGATCAATGACATGGCCAAACCAACATAGAAAAATCAAGCCTTTGTATCTTAATCTTAACCAAATTGGAGAAGCATAGGTGGGTAAGGGTTTTTTATATAAAATGTAAACTACCATGTCGCCCAACTTGGTGGTGTTTCAATACACATTAAGGGTAATCTAATATCGATGCCAATGACTGAAGTGTATAGCCCAACTAAAGTAAAATGAAGAAAATTAGAAGTCATAGGGGTCATGTAATGACCCGACTTCATGAAATCCAATCTAATAGAGTCTTACTGATAACTCTCAATTTTGAGAGTTATTTAATATTATTTTTATAATATTTCATGCTTTTCAATGAGTTATAAAGATAAAAAATGTATGAATGACATGGATTTACATAAAAATTGTACTAACTACACCACTTTGTTATTCAAGCAAGATAGATTTGAACAATGCTAAAAATACACCTTTATTGCATCTTATTGAATGCTTCTTACATTTCATTGTTAAAAGCTCGAAAATATTGAGAGCATTCATATTAGCGCAAGTATACAAATGAT
Source organism: Cyclanthera cordifolia (assembly GCA_037832605.1). Lineage (NCBI taxonomy): Eukaryota > Viridiplantae > Streptophyta > Magnoliopsida > Cucurbitales > Cucurbitaceae > Cyclanthera > Cyclanthera cordifolia. The sequence goes on from JBBMEG010000991.1 coordinate 7,295, forward strand.
GAAGGTGTTTGAAAAGTGAGAACATTTTTAATGTTTGTCGCATTCTACGGCCATATCACTATAAAATATAAGGAAAATAAAATAATAATTTTCACGCTGATCCAAGGGAGGATGAACAGCCAAGTAAAGTACTTTGGCAACAAGTAAAGATGTCTCGAAATAGCATGTTAGAACTTGAAAATGAGGATAGTGGATGTAAATCAATAGTAAATATATAGTGGACTGCTTTTTCTAACAGATTCAATGTCGAATTTTATAGTCAGAAAGAAGAGTCAATTGTCTATAATTGAATCTCCAAGAATTGGGAAGAAAGATAAAGTAAAGGATTCCAAAAGTCGAGGGCATTGTGAATATGGAGTGCATGAAGATTAGTTATCCTGACAAAAAATTGAGCATCGTAGTAGTAGCTAGATAGTCTCTAACATTACTTCTACGACTGCACAAGCAAGAAATTTTTTCCTTTCACTTTCATTCCTTTTCTGTCTTTGATTGTCCATTTTATTTATGTTTTAGTTGCAATTACTTGTTTTATTAAACATCTTGTTTTTAATACAATTTTGTTTCTTCAATTAATATTTTTCGTTTATGTATGTTAGTTTACTGATGATTTAGTTATTAGAATGCATGCCCTAGTTACCTATAGAGTTTATATTGATATTCTTATCACGTGTATAAGTACAATGTCCTTTACATTGTAATTGTTGTATGCATCATTTTCTTTTATGTATTAGGTAGTTGCAAGTTAGAGTTAATTAATAAGAAATCAAGTCAATTATCTAGGACAAGAAAGATGTAAATCATTAACAAAGTAAGCATATTAATTAGTAAGGGTCTATCGATCATCCACCTCTTATTAGCTTTTAGTTCAATTTCAGGAGAAATGGGAATTAGAAATCTCTTATTATTGGTCATTAGGTTAATATTAGCCTTATATATATTTAGGGGGAGGCTAAGAATATACATCCCACTAATGCAAACCGACCACATTATTAATGCGGTAAACTTTTTGGAGAAGCTTGAATTTTAGCAAATGTATTTCGAGAAAGGCCTCAATATGTAATGTGAATCATTCTTCTTATCACAAAACTATCTTAATTAGTGTTTTTTTATTCTTATTTACTAATTTAATCCTAGCTGCTTAATACAATTGTTTTATTTTGTTTATTCAATTTCATTTGCATCAACGTGGATTGAGATTAATCTTAAAACTTATTCTATTTTACAGCAATGCGTGCCGCTTTGTGCAAGGTGTTTGCAATGTGTACTTCAAAATTGTTCAATCCAAATTTTTATGCTACTATTTTATTACAGTTCAATTCAAAATATAAATTCCTTAAAATAATTAGTCCATGTGGAGATTACTTAAGATTTATTACTTTATTACTATTTAGAACGTGCACTTGCATTTTTCTTGTACATGGTGATGCTTAGGTCTTAACTAATGTGAACCATATTTAAATTTAGAAATCGAATGTTAACTGCATTGTTACGGTGTGCACTATTAGTTAACTAGGATATGCTTATAGCTTTGTGATCGAAAAGACTTAATTGACACATGCAATATCAATAAAGTGTCGTGAATTAAAAACAATTAACCATAAAGTTTGAATTAGGTTCATGGGATCCTAAAAGTTCAAAATCCTTAAAACCAAAACATGCTCAAGTCTCTAAATAGGGAGCTCAAGAAATTCAAAGATGTAGAAAAGTAATAGAAAACTCTGTGTATGTGATCATCTTAGCCCCTTGGCAGGCCACTTTGTATGGTTCAATTCCAAAAAAAATATAAAGGGTAAATATCAAAATATACTCAATAATGGTCCCCACCATGGGGTAAATCATGCAAGTAGAAGTAGAGAAAGAGCTAGCACAATAATACTCCTTGCAAGGCTGTTAAACTCTTTCACTAGACCATTGGTCTAGTGCTTATGCCTTTCGCAAAGACTTGCTACTAAGGCCTATGGGTTCATAAGCTCTGATAAGCGTGAAAACGTTTTTCGATGCAACAAGTGTGGAGAATGTCATAACACTTCTATAAATTCATGGAGGAGAACAAACACTGTCCCTAAATAGTAATAGTAAGAGAATACTTATCTCTAATAAAGAAGATCAATACATCATTGCAAATAAATAACATCAGTAGAGAACCCAACAATAATTCTAATTATACATATGAATCAACATCATTTCATATATACAACAATCATGCCAAGAACACACAAGTTACTACCAAGATTCTTGTCGGGTTATAAAAATACTAAATGGCCACAATATCATGTTTAAACCTCAATTGTAGATCCATATGTCAGCTACTTCATCCCTAATGACTATGATAGCATACTACTAACAAGTTTAGTATCACGATCGTTAATTCATTCAGGGTATGCTATACGAAATATTATGCATCATAAAGTGTGCAACTTGGAGAATAATTTTAATATCTCTATCAAACTACGACTTAACACATGTAACTACCACAACCCAAAATATGATAAAGCTCATTACCTTTCTTATATCTCGACTAATACAACTGAGTTGTTCCTCTAAGTTGCTTATCGATCCTCGAAAGTCACCTTAACATATTCATGTGATAAAAATGTCTTTAGAAGCTTAAAAATGAGAAAACGAGGTTAAATATATGAAAAAAAATGAGTAAAAAGATTATGATGACACGTCGTCAAAACCTAGCCAAGCAACCTCTTCTTTTCTTCATCTCAGCTTTTAGATTCCCCATACGGTGCTTGTTCGTCGAGATAACCTCTTTATCTTTGGCTCTACTTCTTTTTAAACCATTTTAATAACATATATTCATTTCTGTAGCATATTTAAAATGAATATTTTTTGTTCTATTTTTAAAAACCATTTTCCAAAAAAAATATAATTCGTACATTCAACATAATGTTTAAAATTAAAAAACCATTATTTATCTAGATCTTTTCAACAGAAGGTGGGATTTTAAATCTATATGGCATGCCTTTTTTTTTTTTTTGATCGGTATGACATGCATTCAATGCAACATATAAGTTATGCAATTTAAATGATACATCACATGCAATCTAAATTACAAAAGATAAAAGAGATTGATTGGCATAATTAGACACATCCCTAGAAAATTATTTTTTTTTTAAATCCTATTACATTAGATTTACAAAGACATATATTAAACTTCGAAATCTTCATTATGATCTTCTTTGGATGTGCTTTGGGCAAATAAAAACTAGTGAATTATCTTCTCAAATATTTTTTTTGATCAAATTAAAAAAATTCAAGAATTCTAATTTTAATTCTCTTCCAAAGATATTGGTCAAATCTAAATTTCCTTCAACTAAATCTCAAAATGTTGTAAATTTAACATTTCAATATCTTTTAAAGATATTTGATAAAAATCTTGAGATTTTGTTTGTTGATATCATAAAAATAGGACTAGAACATTTATATTTGATTTCAATTTTGAATATAAAAATTATACTAAAAAAATAAAACTTCCAAATGTGTTACAAATAAAAAATTGCAACGAATAGATTCCAATAATGCACTATGGTGTTTGGAGATATGTACCGCAGTCATGCAATCGCCATGCAATCGCCATGCAATCGCCATGCGCTCGTGTCAGTTTTTTTCTTACAGATTCTTTTTTTTTTTAAATGTAGAAAAAAATTACAATATTCCTAACATTTTATTTTCCGTCCTTGCATGAATCTAATCAATAGTAAAGAAAATTTAATGCTCACTAATTTGGCCTCCATTCAATTCTTCAAACAAAAATAAATCAATTAAATTGATTAAAAATTTTAAACATCCACCGTTAGAAAGATTAGTGAACAACAACAATCACCTCAGTCGAAGCTTTGATACCAATTGTTAGGAATAAATGGTAGGAGCTTGCAATTAATAGGGTAGAAACGTGTCATTACAATTAAAAATTAGCAACAATTAATCTAAATAATTTACTTGATTAATCATATTATGTATATGCAATACCCTAGGTGATTGACTCTTGTTCTAAATTTATTCTAATTGAATGACCCCTCTGAAAACTTCTAGCAGGTCTTTATGCTGAGTATGATTAACTATTCTTTGGAAAATCTTAAATGATATCTTCTTGTCTTCCAAGCTATGACTTTTTTGCTAAGTGCTTTGTGGGAAGCCTTTAGAATAAGGAGTTAGAAAATTTTGCCAGAGTTTTGACAAATAAAGAAGAGAGAACTCTTAATGTTTTAGAAAGCAATCTCACTATGATAAGAGAGGAGAATAGAGAGCTCTAAACTTTTATTAATAACCTTATTAGAATATTCAAACAAGGAAAGAATAATATCTTTTAATATTTAATATTAAATAATATTAGAGAAATCTCTTATAATATTTATCAAATAAATATTCTCAATATCTTTTCCTTAAAAGAATTGTCTAATTCATTTTTATCCAATAAATATCAATTCAATTAATATATCCAATATATTAATTAATTAAATTTAATTAATATTTATCCAATAAATATTAATTCATTTAATATATTAAATATATTAATTAATTCCCACTTTAATAATTATCCAATAATTATTAATACAATTAATATGTCCAACATATTAATTAGTCAAGTTTAATAAGTTAAACTTAAGCTCCTATTAATTATGTCCAACATAATTAATCCATGAATTTGAACTCTTCAAGTTCACTCTATAATGAAACAATGTACAAACAAGTATAAGCTCGCCAGGCATCTATGAACCTATTTGTTAACACCATGCTTATTTCACTAAAGGTGTAAGACACAAAAGAAAAGAAATGTCAAGGTTAATTGGTTACCATGTTCGATTGACATCATTTTAGTTTGGATCAAAGCAATGTTGTTGGGTGCGACATGTGATTGATGACTCATTTTTAAGCGATGCAATTTTCATTTTTAAAGAAAATGACGACGTCTCGCTCTTCATTTATTCTTGATTCATGCTGATGATACCATTTCAGAGTGGATGATTATCTATAGGTTCTATGCGCTCAAAGCTCGAAGCAATGGGTGATGCGTGCATCCTACCTCAACTTGGAGGTAAGTAGCTATGTTCTTATGTTATCTAGATTCTTACTTGATCAGGAAACCAGTATGAGATCTTAGTTGTGTTGCATACTATTAAGGTGATGTGTGGTTTGTTAGTAGTGTTTTTCTCGTCTCTTCGAGAGATTTATGAGTTGATATTGTTGTTTCACTCCATTGAGAGTATAATGTGAGTATCTAGAGATGTTTCACTCCTTTGGGAGTGTAGGTGAGTTGATGATGGTGTTTCACTTCTTTGGGAATGCAGGGTGAGTTGATGGTGGTGTTTCACTTCTTTGGTAGTACATGATATGTTGATGATGTTCTTTTACATCTTGGGAGTGCATGGTGAGTTGTTAAGGGTGTTTCACTCCACTAAGAGTGCAGGGTGAGTTGCTAGCATTGTTTCACTCATTTGAGTGTGCATTGTGAGTTTCTAACGAGATTTCACTTTATTGAGAGTGCAAAGTGAGTTGTAGATGGTGTTTCACACTTTAAAGGGTACATGGTGAGTGCAAGTTGCATTACACTCATTAGATAGCGCGGGGTGACTTGTAAGTTGTGCTTTACTCGTAAAGAGTGTAGTCGTACTTATGAGTTAAAGATAATATAATGCACCTAAGTGATACACGATTGTTCAAGGTGTTAGTTAAAGCATGTTTGGATGGTATATCATGATTCAAGCATCAATGTTTGAAGCAAATAAGATTTACTAGAACCAAGCACCTTCTTGAACTAAAAATCATAGCCTTAATAGCCAATGCAACCAAGAATAACTTACTTCAATAGCTCAAATTGAACTTTACTTCCAAAGGAAATAGATAGTACTATTGATAAGAAAACCCTAATTCCCAACCCAAAGATTCAAGCTTATAATGAAGCTCAAACTGTTTAATCAAAGAAATTAACACCTCCTTATGGATTTGGAACAACTAAGAAAAAAAAAGCTAGAATTTGATTAACTCTTTAATCAAAGATCTAGAAGTATGATATGGAAGATCTTGTTCTAGATTGAGTCACTCCACTATCAAACATGATCAAGGCTAAATTAAATGATAGATTGCAAGGAAAATACATAAAATGACAAAGAACATGCTCTAAGTTTCTAAGAAATAATCTCTCATAGAGAACTATATTTTTCATTCATCAAAATCTAAATACATCTAAATTTAAGGCTTTTATAGCCTAAGCAAACTAACTCCAAAATTTAACATATGGTTATTTGAATAGTCATAACTTCTCTATTCACCAATGTCATATTGATTACTTAACAAATTGTAACCTAAAACATTAAAAATAAGTTTTTAAAACTGAAAAATTGCATATATTATCCTAAAATCTGAAAATTAATGAACTCTAAAAATTTATAACTCCCCTTGAGTAATTGAATATCTTGTTGTATGATTAAGACACTTGAATCCATATCATTCTTCAATTATTCAAAAGAATTCATCCTCGAATCCAAAGGATCTCCTTGTAAGGAAAATTTGAAATCATTTGCATCACGTATTCTAGCTCTCCTAAAATTCTTCACTTTTATGTAACGCCCATACATGCATGTAAAAGTGAAATATGAATGGTATTTCCTATGAAACTCTTTGTTCATGTTCTCTCGTTCTTGACTATAATTTAAATTCGAAGGAATATTTGAGTGTCAATTTTGTTAGGCGTTGTGCCTTAAAAGGCTAGTAGTTTTCAATTAAAGAACAAGCATTTAATGTAAAAAATTGAATGTTATATTTGATTATTATAAAGGTTATTATTTTCATGAAATGCACATGTAATATTCAAACGCCATGGGTATATCGCATTAATGGGATTAATGGCGATATGCCCATGGTGAACTCTTGGACAATTATGTGGGACATACAAATGGACCTAGTTCAGAGTTAATAACTTAAAGCGTCTATAAAATACTGACTAAGGCATGGGCGGCTAAGTCTTGGTGACACTAATGGTACGACCCGCTTTACAAAGATTTCAAACAATCTGATCTTGGTTGTTCATGTGAAGACATGTGAGTTAGGGTACCTATGCGAAAAATAGTTTTGCATAAGAAGGGACCAAGAGTTTTGTGATCGGTCTAATAATTTCGTTATAGACTCGGCATCATCTACTTTGCTAAGGATGATCGTATGTCAATAAGATCTTAATCCTAAGTGAGTTGTGAACTTTTACTTTATAAAAGCATCCTTATAGTATTGGGCATTGTTATAGTGAGTGATTGAAAATGCAACATCACAAGAAGTAATTCACGCCTTCCCAAATAATAAAGAAGATGTAGAGTTGTTCCCTTAAGAACTATTTCAAGGCTTGAATAAAGAGATATCGCCTCTCATTGGCCTGAGAGAACACCGATTTACAGTAAGACTATAAATATGTAGGGAATTATCAGGTAAGAGCATGCAATTAATAGAGCGAAAGCGTGAGTGTAATTAGAAAATTTTAACAATAATTAATACAATTAATTAGGTAATTAATCTACATGCAACTTCTGCTTGATTAATTGATATTAATAAAAAAATAAGGACTTCCATTGAATGAAGCCTCTAAATTAGTCTGACGGGTCTTTATATTGAGAAGATCACGAGAAAATCCTCTAAATTCTTTCTTGATTGAATAGTTCAATCGTTCAAGCTATATCTGTAATGTTGCACTAAGTGCTTGGTAGGAAGCTCTTAGAGAATGGAGCTTGGAAATTTTAGTTAGGAGAAAAAAAATAGAACACGGCTTTCAGAGGAGTTTCTCTATTTGAGAATTATGTTACTTTTAATTGAGTGTGATGAGAACGAAGGCATCTCAGTCCTCATATTTATAATAGATGAATGAATATTTAAATAAGAAAATATACAATATCTTTTAATATCTAATATTAAAAGAAATAAAAAAAAAATCAAAGATTTTTCCTTTTTTGTTTAAATAGGGAAATTCAAATTTTACTCCCTCCCATATATGGTGGAACAAAATTTTCTTCCCCAAATAAAGGGAGGAATTTTCAAATTCGGCTAATATATTCCAAATATTGTTTTATATATTTTTAATTTATATTTATCCAATAAATTCTAATTCTATTATCTAATATATTATTAAATAAATAAATCTCTACGTTTGTCTGGTCTCACCCAGCACATAAAAAGACGTTTTTGTAAAGTATATGTTTACAACTCACTCAGGTTCAATCACATTGACATCACTACTACAAAAGAGGGAATAGGTGACGGTCTATCGAATTTTTTTAAAAAAACACGAATATACGGTGTCAGTCACTTTTGGTGTCGAATATTTGGTGTGGGTCTGGATAATTGGTGTCGGTTTTGACCGACACCAAATATGACCGACAACAAAACTACTTTTGGTGTCGGTTAGAGCGACACCAAAAGAACCGACACTATATATTAAAAAATCCACCAATAGATATATGGTGTCGGTCAGACCAACACCAAAAGTAATTGGTGTTGGTTTGAACAATACTAAAAGGTCGACCGACACCAAAACCGTATTTTAAAACTTCAGTTATATTTTTCTATTTCTTCATTTTCGACACATTTCTTCAGTTTCATTTTTTTCAGTACGTTTTCATTCGACTTTCTTCTTCATTTCAAGCTTATTTTCTCCCTAATTTTCAGCGAAACCCCACTTCATTTTCAAGCTTCTTCTTCTTCTTCTTCTTACCCAAAAACTCCATTACTTTTCTTCTTCTTCTTCTCAGCTTTCCTTTCTCTTTACCCACGGCCAAAACTCTCTTTTAAAGCTTCTTAGCTTTCTTCTTCTTCTTCTTCTTCATTTTCATGCTCTAGCTTCTCTTCCACCTACTACATTTCAAAGATACTAATTTCTTTGTTATTTTTTGCTATTTTTGCTATTTTTTATTTTGCTATAGTCTTATTTATTTGTTTGTGGGTTTAGTTATATGTTTAAAGTAGTGTCTTAAAGTAATAGTGCCTTCAAAATTTATGTTTGGATTTTTACCTTGTGTGTATGTTTTATTTTAGTTGGGATATGGATAAGTTATGGATGCTTAAGAATCTGATGTCACAAGAATATAGTTTAGAAGTTGAGAGTTTTATAGAAAATGTTTTACGACATTCCAAAGGGTCAAATGTTGTTTGTTGTCCATGTTTGAAATGTGTGAATGTCAAGTACCAAAATGTGAATGTAGTAAGAGACCTTGTATGTTAATGTCATGTTTAAAATATATATACTAGAAATGATTGTGAGGGTACATGGATAAATAAATAGGTTAGTGATTGTAATGATGACTCGTTCACTTATATATTAATCATTATGAAGATAATTTAACTAATTATCTATTTTATTAACATATCTTCTCTTTGTTGTGCAAATTGACATCATGTCTAGCTCGGAGAGCGATCATGCTAATGGTACACCTGTGAACACACCTGCTGGAATCAGGTTCATTAGAGGCATGACAGTCTTGCGTGAGCTCGCTCAGGAAAGAATGGCTGGGAAACGGCAGGTAGTTCAATATAACTCAATGGGTCAAGAAATTGGCGATAGTGCAAAGAAACTAAGTAGTTATATTGGTGTATGTGTCAGATCACATATACCTCTCACCTACGATACTTGGGCAGTTGCCCCTGGTCAATTAAAAGAGAATATCTGAGATTACATAGAGGTAAATACTTACTTAACTAAATATTATCATGTATTACATACTATAACTAACCCGATTTTATTATATTTTAAGTCGATGTCATTTCAGGTGGATCATATGTCCAAACATAGGATCATGATGTCTTTGGCAAGGACATTCAAAACGTTTAGATACAATCTCACCAAAGATTATATCAAGCTGTTTATAAACATAGACCATGAGAAGTTATTCCACTCGCCTACAAAATACTCATACATCACTCAAGAATAATAGGATCATTTTGTAAATATTAGATTATCAGAGGAATTTAAGGTAACTACTTAATTCTTTTGTATTTGTATATTGTTTTAATGTTTAGCATATTACTAATGTGTTAATTAAACACAGAAAAATAGTGAAGAGCAAAAAGAGAGACGAAATCTTCTTAAATATCCTCACCGTATGGCCAGAAAGGGTTATGCCCAACTCGGTCATGAGCCAGTAAGAATTATAAACCTTAATATATATTATATGTTATGATTATTTTATTTCACTTTACTAATTCATTTTTTGGTGGATTTAGGGTGTAAATATTAAATCTGATTCATCCTCACGCGCACTACTGTGGATTGAAGGGCGAAAGGAAAAGAAGAAAGTGCATGTTGATGAAGCCACGACTGAAGCCTCCAATCGACTTGTAAGGATGTTTAATAGATAGTACAATACACTTCAAATCTATGATGGATTACTTTTAATTAATTGATTATATTTTCATTTCAGAATAAGTTGGAAAATGCACATCGAGGTGCATGTATTAAGATTCATAGTCTTCCACTAGGAAAGTACAACGCCCGCGTGCTAGTGGATTTAATAATTGAAAATAACGAGGATTTGGACCTTCCAATTCCTTTAAACGACGAGCTTCAATACCTTGGACAAGTCGTCAACACTTTTGTATCGAAAGAGGTATTTAATTTTACATTTCCTCTTTATAGTATGTACCACACTATTAGTTAACTACTAATAGATTAAATTTATTGTCATAGTCGTCACTTCCAAACAAAGGTAAGAAGGTTGTGTTAAATACACAATCTCATCAATCAGGCATGACGCTTCCAACCACAATCAAGTTGGTTTATCACTTTGCTAAACATAGTATGAGTGATAGTGACATGCTACAAGTTGATCTTATCGAGAATATGTTTGAAATTCACAACAACTGCTTCCTTGCCAGAGAAGACATTTTGCAGTATTGTGAGATGGAAGAGATTGGCTACACTCTCATTCTTTGTTATATTGCGTAAGTATTATATCCTTTTCAATTATTATAACAACTTTGTTACATCAGTTTATTATTAACGTTTTCTAAATCTATTTCAGCTATATTTGGGCTACTTACGATCAACAGATTCTCGATAACTACTTACTAGTGGACGGTAGTAGTTTTGCTTCGATTTTGAGAAAACAAAATCAAGAAGAGTAAATCAAGAATCTTTCTGATCGTTTTCAAATGATTACCAATGTCCATCAACATGTCTTCTTTCTCTTTAATACCAGCTATGCATTTTTAAATTTTAAATAAACGTAGCGTGTAATCTATGAAGATGGTATTGTTTAGTAGTCCTAATTCCTCATTATGTCGTTTTAGTCACCATTGATTTTAGTAGTCCTAATTCTTGAAGATGAGACTGTTTATATTATGAACTCACTCGGTCAGAAGGCGTTCAATGAGAGTTTAGCTCATATCGTGAATACGTAAGTTTTTTTTTTGTACATTTTTTGTTTTAATTAGCTTATTATCCTAATGTTTTCACTTTTATTCTATAGTACTTATCGATTGTGGCAATCAAAGAATTGGTTCAGAGCCACAAAATTAACATGGAAATCAGTGAAGTACGTAAATAAATCATAGCTAGATTTCTTCGATCCTTGTCATGTAGAATTATTATATTAATGATAAAATTTTGGTCACTAGTGCCCTCATCGATTGAGATCAGTAGTGTGTGGATATTATGTCCAACTTTTCATGCGAAAGATGATATCCTACACTCGCACCCCATAAATAAACTGGTAAGTTTTTGTTTTACTTCATTAACAATTTTAGTTTATATATTCTGTAAAACTTTTTGTTTACTAATTTCGAAATATTGTTTTATGCTTTAGTCTAACTCCACAAAACCATACAGTCAAGAAGATATGGATAGAGTACGATTCGAATGTGCAGACTTAGATTTTTATTACCAAACAAAGATTAGTTCATGTATAGCATTTTAAATATTGTTTATATATAGCATTGTACTCAAGTTAGAAGTATTGCATTATACTCAAGTTGGATATTGTTTATATATAACATTGTACTCAAATTGGATATTGTGTATTGTTTACTAAAGTAGTCTCTATATATATCTTTATATTCTGCAAATCTTTCTGGCGAGACAAAGTCTCTTTATATTCTGCAGATTTTTTGGTAATCTTAAAAATACGCCGTTATGCTGCCGAAATTTCAGTTAATTTAACAAAAGTGAGAAGTTATATTATGTTCGTAAAGATGAGTTTAGAAGTGAATACTAGGTAAAACGTTCAGCTGAAGCGTTTATAAAGATGAATTTTGGTGGTTTGACATTTTCAAGACATTGTTTCTTATTATATTTGCCTTGAAATAGACAAATCATCACTTAACTTTTTTTTATACAAGTTTTCAGACTTCAAATGTCGATCACAAATGGTGACCCATAAAAGATATTATAATAAAGGCAAGTTTAAATAAAAATGGTGACCCACATGCATGTGGTGACCTATAAAAATCTTGAATGGTTGTCTTTGACTTGAACTCGCATTGAGTGCTGTGAGATTAAAAAAATAAAAAATGATATTTTTAATGTCGAGCGCAAAAAACGACACCAACAAGAATTGGTGATGCTTTTTGAGCGACACCAAAGGCTTTTTGTGTCGGTCGAAACCAACACCATATACCATTGGTATCATTCCAAACCAACACCAATGAGCGACACCATAGACTTTTAGTGTCTGTCCTGACCGACAGAAAAAGCCTTTTATGTCGGTCATGACCGACACTAAAAGCCTTTGGTGTCGGCCATCTTGCGTGACACCAAGGAATTTTGGTGTCGGTTTCGCCCTTCACTAAATGTGCCCGTCACTAAATGTCTTTAATGTTACATGTATTGATGATGCTCGTCTGTCCGACACCAAATATGAAAGATGTCAGCATATGACCGACAGTAAAACTTCGGTTCTACTAGTGCATATGATCATCCTTAGAAAAGTAGCTGATGCGAGACTATGACGGAACTACTAGCTCGATCATAAAATTTCTAGTCTCGTCTTATGCAAAAACTTCATTTTTCCTAGACACCCCCACTCACATGTCTCCACTTGAACAACTATGATCATGTTATTTACAAATCTTATAAAGTCGGCTGCACCAACAGTGTCACCAAGACTCAGACGCCCTTGTCTTAGTCCATATATTATAGACATTTTAGGTTATTAACTTTGAACTATATCCACTTGTATGTCCCACATACTTGTCCAAATGTACATCCAACCATGGAAATATCGACATTAATCTGATTAATGCAATAAGGCTGAATGACGTTTGAATATTAACTGCTACAATTAATACAAGTAATAACCTTTATTAATAACTAAAATTTAACATTAAATGTCTAATATTAAATGAAGTTCTTTAAATACAAACTACTATGCATTTAAGGCACAACCCCTAATAAATCACTTGTTCATTCGAGGATTAGTGGCGTTTAAGAAGAAATATGTAACCACAAGAGTGGATTACGAACGAGATCGTGAAAGATCACATAATTTGTTATATTGTGCGAAAAAGTTCAGCATAAATCTTTAGTAGAATATACCTTATGTAAATGAATAAGGACTGGATCTCGAATCGTTATAGCTTTTAACCTATTGGTTCACTGGTGCCTCTGCTAGCTCATACTTCCCGGTACACTATTTTATTAAAGAGTGAATTTGAAGAGTTCAAATTCTTAAATTAATTATGTGAGACATAATTAATAGGAGCTTTAAGTTTAATGGTTAAACTTAATTGCATAATATATGAGATATATTGAATTAATGTATGAGATAAATATAAATGAGGAGAAATTAATTTATTGTATAATTATTTAATTGAGAGATCTCAATAATTAATATGTTTGACATTAATTGGATTAACAACAATTGAATAATTATTAAGTAGAGAATATTAATTAATATGTTAGATATATTAATTGGACTAATAGTTATTGGATAATTATTAAAGTAGAGAATTAATATATTTGATATATTAATTGGGAGCTTATTTATTTATAATATATTTGATATATTATGGAATTAAAATTTATTAGATGACTATCAATTAAAAATAAATAAAATTGATGCTCAAAATAGAGAGTTGTCTAACTTATTTTTACCTCTTATTCATGTATTCTAAGGGTTAATATTATAAGAAAAGCATAAGATTAGGAAGTAATTAAGCTGAAAACGCAACTTTGTCATTTTAGGTATTGTCAATATGGAAAATATGAAAATTTCACTTTTATCATGCTAAATTTGATGTTTTTATTGCCAAAAACACATCAAAGTTAGAAGCATCCATATTAGTATAAGAATACAGGTTGCTAAGGGCATTGACCGAGTCAGGAAATTTCAATGCTTGGTGTAATCTCAATGTTTGGCGCATTCCTGGGCACATTCTCAGTGGTGTGGTCGTATTGCCAATGTTGGGCGCATTTCTAAGGACAGTGCAAATTTCTAGAAATGACAAAGTGTAGTGCATTCTCATTTTTATCCGCATTCTACCCACATTCGAATCAAATGTTGAAGAAAAAAATATTTTCATTTCACTCAGATTAATGATGAATTGAACAGCCAAGATTTTTTGCTGCTTGCCCAAGAAAGAGTAATTTGGCAGCAAGTCAAAGGCCACAAAAAATAGCATCCTAAAAGTGACGAAATGGTGGATAGATGAGAAAAACATGGGAATTTTGAATCTATATAAAGGATCTTCATCAGGGAGCTTATGAGTCGAAGTTTGAGTCAGTGTGGAAATCAATGTTTGGTTGTTCTATTAAAAGAAGGTGAGAGAATGAATTTCCCATTGATACAGACATTACTATTGTGCAAGACATTGTAAGCAACTTAATTAGCCTGACGTTGAAGTGCAAGGTAGCTACCTTACTGTCCTCAGTAGTCATATGAGTGACACATCTGCAAGGGATAATTCCTCTACAATTTCTTTTCTGACTTATCTTTCAGACCGTATTTGTAACATATTTTATTTTAATGCAATTTACTTTATTTACTGCTTTACATTTACTTTTATGCTTTTACTTTCTGTATAAATGAGGATGTAGTCTTGTGTGGAGGTTATCTTCTGTTTAATAGGAGCATAATTAATGCTTATCGCGCTATTAACCCTACACACATTCTCATTGAGTATTTGCAAGTTATGCTTTGAGTAAGTTTTTGAGTAGGTTAGTGATAACAATGTAGAATTATTGTTTACAAAGTAAGTACCTTAACTAACAAGGTCGACCAGCCATCTACTTATCGTTTATGTTTTACTTCGCTATCGCAATCGAATGAATATGAACCACCTTCTTAATGCGGACAACATTTAGAGAGAATGTACATTCAAGAGAAGGCGTTTATTTGTAGTATAAACCTTAATTTCTACCATGTCACTTGTCTTAGCTAATTGATTTCAACACTTTTATGATTTATGTACTTATTCTTACTTAGCAGTTTTGTCATTTATTAATGCATGTATCAGATAGTAGGTATTGGACTTAATGTTGTTTGACTAAAGGCAATATCTGTCGCATTTAACATGTGTTCTGCATTTACACTTTAATTCAATACCACAACCCACCTTATTATTGGATGTTACCTTTCTCGAACAAGAATATAAATTCCTTTAAAGAATCTGTCCTTGAGAAGATGACTTGGGTATTTATTACTTGATACAATTGGCAGCATCTTGCATTTTCGTAGAAGTGTTCTTTTGCATTGTGTAGGATTATAGTAATGCTTCCCACATAATTGTTGTCTTCTGCATTTTGATTTATACATTTACATTCCAGTGCTCATAGCATCAGGGATACATTGTAAAATTCAAAAATTTCTCCCCTTATTTAGGGAAGGAAATTTCGTCCCCTTAAAATGGAAAATGGGAAATCTTTGATTTTATTCCATTATCTTTTAATATTGAATATTGAAAGATATTGTATTTTTTTAATTTAAATATTCATTCTTCTATATAATTAGAAGACCTCTGAGGTCTTCATTCTCATCTCACTCAATTTTAGAGTAACTCATCTCAAATTGAGAAATCTCTCTAAAAGCTGAAATCTCTTTTCCTCCTCTGTAGTCAGGTCTTAGACAAAGTAAAGGCTTTCACCAAGCACTCAGTTTTAGCAAAGAAGTCATAGACTGGAAGTGCGGAAGAGATTATTCAAGATCGTCTATAAGAATAGTTGATCCTACTCAACATAAATACCTATCAAATAAGATTAGAGGCGTTTGTCAATATAAGTATGGTTAAACAATAGCATCTCAATGGCATAGGATTAAGCATGTAGATTAATTAGATTGATCAAGATAATTAATTAGATTAGTTATTGTAAAATTTTTTGTTGTTCATACGCATTTGACTCGTTTATGCATGCTCTAACCATCGATTTCCAATAGATTGTCAATAAACTCGTCAATTTTCTACAAGAACTCCTTAGAAAAATTGGGTACACTTTGTTTAAGAGCACCCGTTAGAAAGCAAGTCATTATACTCACGAGTTTTTGCATGTGACCAAGAGGTAACAAACCTTTACTGGGAAAAACTAGCTTTCAAATCAAACTCTTGATAAAGTACCACATTTATTAAAGGACAACACCTAGCAACACGAACCATCCAAGGGTTTCAATGCTTCATAACTTAACCTTAAAAGGCAACAACATCCACTGAGGCTTTAGACTTAATTTCAATATGCTTATTACTAAAATGACGATGCAACACTTTATCTTGTTGGTTGTATGCAAGTATCACTAGCTATTTACTTTTCTAACACAAGAAGAAAAAAAATCAAATTCATCACAAATTTGGCACACCTTTGTCCATAAGCTACAACATCAATACATATGGGAAACTCAAACACAAACTTCCCTTTTTCAATAACCACACTAGGCAACAATAACCCTACACTTTCTTTCTTGAACTATTAACACGTGTCCATTAACCCAGCGCAGAATACAGCCCTGGAACAACAGCGCAAGCAACCATAAAATTTAGGGAGGCACAACCACCAAAGGCAGCCTTCTACTTGTTCTAACAACTCTAGGAACACTCTGGCACTACTGGCTCTCAACTACAAAGCAACCAGCTCTAAACTACAAAGCAACTGGCTTAGTTAATCAAGCCAAACTAGACCAAGCAAAAACTCAACACTAAGGAGTAGAAAATCAATACAAGGGGTCTTGGAGGAGCTCAAAATTGTGGTTCTAATACACAGACTTTTTGATATACTAGCTGAGAAGTCTCACTCAGCCATGTTTACGACTTGACCATCGACCTTACGGTGTGATAAGCCAATAGTGATCCACTTAAATCCTCACTCTAAACATGATGTGTCATCAAACACTATTCAGGGAACGCATAAACTAACTATTTAGTTTCACCTTCCTAACCACAAGTCTTCCTTAAGGTATCTTAATCTCGGGCTGGTTTCAAGGTGATTACACTTGAAACTCAAAACAATATTATTCAATACATCATTTATCAATAGAATAACATAACAATGTTTATCAATCATGCTCATGTTATCACCCCAAACATCTATCAACAATAGAACTTGTGCTCAAAATATCATATCATCATTTTTCAATCAGCATCAATCATGATTTGAATATTACATCAAGTAATCAAATAAGGCATAATTGTAATGCATGTTCAATTGTATACTTAAAACCTTGATTTGTTACCTGATGATAGCCAGCTCGTTGATGACTATGAGAACCAACAACTTACATAGTCAGTTAGTCTATAGAATCTATGACTTTGAGCTCCGATATCGACTAAAAGAACCCAATTTTTCTAAGGGTAAAGCTAGTGACCTCAATAACTCTCATGCATGAAAAATAGTTATGAAATCAAACTTAACAGAATAATCAATGTTGTTGGTTATGCTAGTATTAAATTATATATGTAAATATAATAAGTGAAAATACCTTATTATATTATTTTATTATTATTTATTGTTTTCCTATTCTAGCTAGGAAAGTTACTATTTAAGTAACCTATATGTATCAAGTATTTTGTGTGTGAGAAATAAAACAAGTAGTTATCCCCATAATTTTCACATGGTATCAAAGCTAAAAAACCAAAAAAACCCTAACCCTAGACTGCTCCAATCACCAGCCGTTACTGTAGCCGTCACTGTAGCTGTCGCGAACTCCTGGTGTCGTGAACTCCAGCTTCTGCGTCGCACGCGTTCATCGCCTCTGCTTGGACCGACCCCGCCCATCGCCTCTGCCTCACCCTAGCCAGCTTCTGCGTCACGCGTTCGTCGTCCCATTATCGCGGACTGTCGCGACCCAACGTGCGCCGCCTCGACCCATCGCGCGTCGCCTCGTTAGCGTTCGACAACAACAACAGTGACTTCAAACCTTTGTTAGCGCCGCCTCGGACTGTCGTGAAATCGCGGATCTAGGGTTTAACAGCAATAGTAACTTTGGCAACGTTCAGAAAAGCTGTGAGCTCTCTGCCAGCAGCGAACTCACTGACTGCCTAACTGCGCTCGCGATCTCCAGCATTGTCCAGTAGCGGTGACAGCCTGTAGCATTGACAGCAGGATATTCCAAGAGTCGGCAAGGTTTTTGTTTTCTCGGGTGTAAACATGATAGATGATAAAGGTTCAGGTGTTAGGCTTTCTACTAATAGTCCGACTGTTCAAATAACGACTAGTAGGTTAAATGGTGACAACTTCCTCAGATGGTCATAGAGTGTACGAATGTTCATCCGTGGCCAGAGCAAGATAGGATACTTGACGGGAGAAAAGGAGATTCCTAAAAAGAACGACCCAGCATTTATCATAAGGGATTCAGAAAAAACTCCATAGTCATGTCCTGGCTGGTGAACTCCATGGTTGAGGAAATTAGTAGCAATTATATGTGTTACTCAACGGCCAAAGAGTTATGGGACAATGTCACTGAAATGTATTCTGATCTGAAAAATCAATCACAGGTATTTGAGTTGAATCTAAAACTGTGAGACATAAAACAAGGAGGTAATTATGTAACTCAATATTTTCACTATTTGAAAAGGATTTAGCAGGATCTTGATTTATTTGAAAACTATGAATGGAAGTGTACTAAGGATCAGAAACATTATAACAAAATTATTGAAAATAGTCAAATTTACAAGTTCTTAGTTGGTCTAAATGTTGAATTTGATGAAGTTCGAGGTAGAATTCTAGGGAAGACTAACCTTCCTACTATTAGTGAAGTTTTTTCAGAAGTTCGCAGGGAAGAGAGTCGTCGGCATGTAATGATTGGTAAGAAATCTGTGGATACAGTGGAAAGTTCGGCATTATTAGTGGAGGCTGCAAGTAATCAGGTACTTAGTAATCACGCACTCAGTCAAGTGGTTAAACCTCGTGTTTGGTGTGATTACTGTCATAAACCACGCTATACACGGAAAAACTGTTGGAAGTTGCATGGTAGACCTGGTAATCAAAGAAACAATAGACAGGGGGAGAAAACTACTCGTCCTCCTACCTCAAGTACGAATAATGCTGAATCTGCGGTGTTTAGTAAAGAACAGATGGATCAAATCCTGAAACTGCTAAAGGACACGTCGTCTTCTGGTGGTAATCCTAGTGCTTCTTTGGCGCAAACAGGTAATTATCCTTGGACCTTCTCCTGTTCTAGTTCAGCTCCATGGGTTATAGATTCTGGAGCATCCGACCATATGATTAATTCCCCATAACTCTTTCAAAATTATTCTCCTTTATATTATGATAAAATAAGAATAGCTGATGGGAGTTATTCTCCTGTCTATGGAAAAGGATCCATCAAGTTATCTCCACATATTATCCTAGAAAATATTCTTCATGTTCCAAAATTGACCTTTAATTTGCTATCAGTTAGTAAGCTTTCTAAAGATTCTAACTGTCGTGTTATCATCTGTGATTCACTTTGCTTTTTTCAGGAACAGAAATCGGGGAAGATGAAGATGATTGGGTGTGCTAGGTTGATTGATGGCCTCTACTATTTTGAGGAAACTCTGACTAGTTGCAATGAAATTTAGGGTTACAGTAGTATTAGTTCTAATTCTGTTAGGGAAACTTTTATGTTATGGCATTATAGGTTAGGGCATCCTAGTTTCTTCTATTTAAAGCGCTTGTTTCCAAAACTCTTTGTAGGAATTGATTGTTCGAAAATAAAATGTGAGGATTGTTCTTTTGCTAAGACTCATCATATTTCTTACTTACCTCTAAACTATAAAGCGTTTCTGCCTTTCTATTTAATTCATAGTGATGTTTGGGGACCTTCTAAGGTAGTAACCCGGGAGGGGAGAAAATGGTTTGTTACTTTTATTGATGACCATACTCGTGTAACCTCGGTTTATCTTCTTTCGAACAAATCTAATGTTAAAGAAGTCTTCATTAGGTTTTATAACATGGTTGAAAACTAGTTTAAAACTAAAATAAGCATTCTTCATTCAGATAACGGAACCGAATATTTTAATACTCACTTGAATGAGTTCTTATATAGTAAGGGTATTCATCACCAATCAACCTGTAGGAATACACCTCAACAGAACGGTATTGCTGAGAGGAAAAATAGACATTTGTTAGAAGTCTGTCGCGCTATTATGTTTTCAATGAATATACCACAATATCTGTGGGGTGATGTTGTACTTACAGCAGCCTATCTAATTAACAGAATGCCTACAAAAGTATTAGGTTTTCAAACTCCTTTAGCGCATCTTACAAGCATTTTCCCTACAATTCAGATTTTTTTCGATCTACCTGCCAGAGTCTTTGGTTGTACAGTCTTTGTTCATACATCCAGTCCTTTATCGTCTAAACTAGACCCTCGAGCCATAAAATGTGTCTTCTTAGGTTATGTGTCACATAAAAAGGCTTATCGGTGTTATGATCCTGTCACAAGAAAAATGTATGAAGTTTAGATGTGTTGTTTATAGAAGACCAGTCCTATTTTTCTTATTCCCTTCAGGGGGAGACATTATCTACATATGAACGAAATAGTAATAAGAATGTCTCTCTTCCGCTGCCTAAACTTGTTCATCATGAGGTCTTTGGTCTAAATTCTACCACTACTCCAGGATATAATATGATAGGTTCCTCTTCAGGATATAATATGATAGGTTCCTCTTCAGAAGAAGAAATACCACGAGGTATTTCTGAATTTCGAGTTTATACTAGAAGGAATCCGAATCAAAATAGTGACGAGGCAATGGTTGATCCGACACATGCCCAATCTGACACTCCGACGACTGCTCCTATAATACCTGGTAATATATCTTCTGATCCTTCTCGTCCTAAAAATTTATTATCTGATGTTTTTTATCTTAATATTCCTAAAGCACACAGGAAAGATACCCGTAAGTGTACCAAATATCCTATTAAAAACATTCTGTCCTACCGTAAATTATCCACCACTCATAGAACTTTACATCTAGGATAACCAACCTGTTTGTTCCAAGAAGTATACAGGAAGCCCTAGCAGATTCGAAGTAGAATTTAGCTGTTATGGAGGAGATGAATGCACTTAAGGAAAATCATACGTGGGATATAGTAAAATTACAAAAAAATAAGAAGACAGTTGGGTGTAAATGGGTATTCACCGTAAAATGTCATGCCGATGGAAGAATTGAGAGATACAATGCAAGTTTGGTTGCTAAAGGGTTTACTCAGACCTATGGAATTGACTATCAAGAAACGTTTGCCCCTGTAGCCAAACTTAACTCAATTAGAGTATTGTTATCCATTGCTGTCAATAGAGACTGGCCTTTGTATCAGCTTGATGTGAAGAATGCTTTTCTCAATGGTGATCTAGAAGAAGAGGTATACATGGATTTGCCACCTGGTTTTGAAACAAATGATAGGAACAACGGTGTTTGCAAATTAAAAAAGGCATTGTATGGCCTTAAACAATCACCTAGAGCTTGGTTTGAACGGTTTGGAAAAGCAGTGGTAAAATGTGGATTTCTTCAAAGTCAGGCAGACCATACTATGTTCTATAAACATGCTAAAGATAACAGAGTAACTATCCTGATAGTTTATGTCGACGATATCATTGTAACTGGCAATGACGAGATAGGGATAACTGATTTGAACAAAGAATTAGCAAATGAGTTTCAGATTAAGGACTTAGGAGTTCTAAAATACTTTCTAGGTGGAAATTGCAAGATCAAAGACTGGTATTATAGTGAATCAAAAAAAGTACATCATAGATTTACTAAATGAGACCGGGTTACTTGGTTACAAACCAGCAGAGACTTCTATTGAACAAAATGCAAGGTTAAAGGCAGATACAGGAGAAGAAATAAAAGATAAAGAAAAATACTAGAGGCTTGTAGGAAGACTAATTTATTTGTCACATACTCGCCCCGATATAGCCTTTGTAGTAAGTATGGTAAGCCAATTTATGCACGCGCCAGGACTTGTTCATTTTGAAGCTGTTTACAGGATTCTGAGATACCTTAAAAGTACTCCTGGAAAAGGTATATTATTTAAAAAACAGAATCATCTTGATGTGGAAGTTTACAGAGATGCTGACTGGGCTGGTAATACTGTGGATCGAAGGTCCACATCAGGTTATTGTTCTTTTTTTGGAGGGAATTTAGTTACATGGCGTAGCAAGAAACAGAGTGTTGTTGCAAGAAGTAGTGCTGAAGCAGAATTCAGGGCTTTAGCCCATGGTATTTGTGAAGGCATATGGATAAAGAGACCCTTGGAAGAGCTTAAATTTGTCCATTCGAGATCAATTCATATGTACTTTGATAATAAGGCAGCTATCTCCATCGCCCAAAATCTTGTTCTTCATGATAGAACTAAACATATTGAAGTTGATAAATACTTCATAAAGGAAAAGATTGTAGATGGTACTATTTGCATCTCCTATATGCCGACCTCTGAGCAAACACCTAATATTCTTACTAAAGGAGCCAAAGCGACAGTTTGATAAGTTAGTGGTCAAGTTGGCAATGGAAGATATCGTCGTACCAACTTGAGGGGGAGTGTTGGTAATGCTAGTATTAAATTATATATATATATATATATATAATAAGTGAAAATACCTTATTATATTATATTATTATTATTTATCGCTTTCCTATTTTAGCTAGGAAAGTTACTATTTAAGTAACCTATCTGTATCAAGTATTTTGTGTGTGAGAAATAAAACAAGTAGTTCTCCCTTATAATTTTCACAAATGCGCATTTATTAAAAATGTTTATTTAGTGGGATCTCAAATGCTTAAAATATCCAGTAAATGATAATTAATAAATTGTGGAATTTAAAACATTCTAGAACATTTCCTAGACTATAATGCAACAATCCTCATAGTCAACGTTGCAGCCTGGTCACCATCCTAGTCTAAGTACTAGAGGGAAAATCCACGTGGAAAGAAGTGAGTTGCAAAACTCAGTAAGGTTCTCCATCTTGAGGTACAACATGTATATAGTTAAAAGGCATATTATGTAGTACAATACAAGTCAATAACAATAAGAAATATAATTAAGAGGTACACTTACCCAAATCTCCTAGGTTCCAAGTCATGAAATGTCAGCACCTCTCAGAGAGATCAATGACCTATGTCAAAAAACAAGAGAGAAGTCTATCACCCAAAGCTATAGATAAAAAAATAACTCCTAGAGTCCTTTGACCCACTTGGGCAATCTAGATAACTGATGCTCGCCTCTCGGTAAGCCAGTAAACCTTGTGACCCTCAGACCTCAAACACTCGCGCTTAACGGTAGTACAAACACCCCATACAGTAGGATATCGCAACACTCTCTTGCTTAAAAACACACGCCTAGTATATTATAGATAAACCTTTATAGGTATAGCTAACTAGGTGGCACTGTCGGTTCTTGACTCCACCACAAGTAGGATATCGCCTCTCGTCCTATATCTGATCAACACCTCTATTCATTTCCTATGTCTAGTGCACATCTTCCGTGGGCACTGGCACGTGTATTAATCACATGGTCTCCTTTGGGACAACTATAAAATATTGAGTTCCCTTTGGAACACGAATATTGGCCCTAATCGGTATAACAATAAATCGGCTAGTTTCCTTTAGAACTTTTAAGTCCCTCATAAATCAATAACCTAGGATAACTAGTTTCCTTTGGAACATCTCGACCCAACATATATCACAACACATAAAGCAATCTAAGCTAGTTCACTATAGAACATCGCGCCCTAACAAGCATCATCAATATCTCTTACTATCATGGTACATACAAGTACACTCTGGTCATATTCACATGATAGATATCATGGAAACACAATAATTATCACATAATATCAAACAAATCCAATAACTAGCCTACATATTATTAAACCACATACCACAAAAAAGAGTAACGAGTTCTTACCTTGGCCGAAATCCACAATTTCGCTCATTGGCTTCAAATTCAACAAACTAGGAAGATAAGTACTTACTTAAGACCTTAACGAATAAATGGGTTAGAATTAACACCTAAGACCATTAAAAACGTACTCAGGAAGTTAAAATTAATAAAATGGACTAAACTTTGAAAATTCGATTTTTAGGTCTCGAGGCTCGATCAACTCAGTTGACTTCGTCAAATTTGGTCAAATATTGTTAAAACTCACTGACGGTATTGGAAATAAACCATGACTTATATGTAAATAAACAAGGCCAACTAGAGTCAAAATAATAATCCACATGAAAAATCAACGCTTTCTTTAGCTTTGCCAAATATTTCCAACAAGGCAAGGTTAGTCATACTAGGTTGGTTAAAATTGCCACATGTAACTAAGTTTCACTATAATCCAAGCTTAGTGTCATGGCTGGTGCTTTACAAACATGCTAATATATGGGATTTCAACTAATACAACATGGATCTAAATTAATGGTGAATGATCAACAATACATCCAGGCTTGGTATACAAAAATTACCCTTAAAATAAATGAACGCACACGGCTTGGCTCACGAAGACAAGACTAAGAAGGGCTCTCATCAGACCTCTGATGTCTAAAACGTAGCATCATGAAATGAAGCAACTACGAATAGCAAGACTATGGCTTCTTAAATAGGCGGTGGCGCACCTCAGCAGGCAGTAGTATCAGGGTTTCTCGGTCGTGCAGGTAGCGAGCGGTGGTTGCAATCTCGACCTAAATGGTGGCAGTCGATGTGCACCCACGCTCTAGTAGCTACAAGATATAGACTTCAGCACGACTGAGGGCACCATAGTTCGCATAAGGATAAACGACCATGGTTTCTGATGAGCAAGGCTGTTTTTGCAGCGTGAAAAAGAAAAAAAAGAGGTGGCCAGAGTTCCAATGCTCAAGAATGAGAAAAGAAGAATTGAGGGGTTATGTTGATAATTGACAGCAACATGGGTGATGTGCTAAAGGGGTCTTAGAGGGTGTTTGGCTGAGATGGCGTTTAGGAAGGGTTTATGGACACTCTAAGCTTGTTTGGAATTTGCTACATATACATATGTATTTAAGCGTACAAGGAAACCAATTAAAGCTCAATTAAATTTTAGACCCTATCTTTCTTTTTATTGAATTTTGAGATCTTTTCCGATTAAAATTCATTCAAACTGAATATTATCCATTTAATTGATGACTAAATGACATTAATGGTTTATAACTCATTTAAACCTAGAAAGTTCCAATTTGATTTCCTAGAAATCATCTCAACAACCTTCTTTTACTTTGTTCTTACCTATGCAAGAGTCCTCTAAAACTCCCCTCACTTTAGCCTTCATCGTCATCACGCTTCCTCCTTTCATAGTTTTCAAAGAAGCCTTATCAGCTTCTCTTAAGCATCACCTACACTGCTCCCATTAGAGCCCCTTATGCAACCACTACTAGATCTTCTAAGAAAAAACTCTCCAAAGCCCATAATCACACCCGATAATACCCAACAAACCCATAAGCGAACTCTCATCAGAGCTCTCTCAAAAAGAGTGCTTCTTTTTCTGAAGTTAAGGGAGAAAGAGAAAGAACGACCGCCATTTTGTATCACTATCACTGCCATACATTATCTTGTTTATAGTTGAGATTCTAATTTCATTACTTCAATTGTATATAAAAAGCATAGTTATTATAATCTCTAAAATGATCATTATTTCATACTTGGAACAGTCCCTAACTAGTTCCAATTTGATTGGATGTTGTTATAGGCAAACTTTTTCGTGAAATACCCGGACAAGGTCGAGAACCTCTCGAAGGGTTGTCGAAGCTACTCCAACCTTCTAAGGGATTAGCCATGAAGGCCAAGACCCCCGGAGGGTTGGCCACATGAGCCATGACCCCACGAGGGTCAGCCATGGTGGCATTGACCCCCAAGGGTTGGCCAAGCCCACTCTAGTCCCCTTATGGGATTAACTAAGTCCACTTCGGCCCCCCGAGAGTTAACCAAATGAGGCCCTGACCCCTCGTGGGGGGCTAAGCCCAATCCAACCCCCTTAAGGATCGACCAAAGAAGATCGAGACCCTCTAAGGGTCAGCCAAAGGATGTCTTGACCCCTTAAGGGTCGATCATGGAGGCCTTAACCTCTCGGAGGTCTGCCATGCCTAATCCGGCTATCTCAAGAGTTAGCCAAAGTGGGCTAAGACCCCCTAGGGATCGGCCAATGCCAATTCGACCTCCCGAGGGTCGATAGAAGGAGGCCTGAACCCTCCGAGAGTCGATTAAAAAGGTCTTGACCCTCAAAATGGGCTTTGACCCCTCCCCCCAAAATTCTAAGGAAAAAATTCGCCTTAGATGTTAGAACTCTCCTGTGGAAGAGTCGACCAAGTCCAAGTAATGCCAAAGACCATTGTGTCGTAAGGTAGCATGATCAGGAATTACAACGACAAGCCTTCACCCCCCCCCCCTGAAGGTCAATTGTGAAGGTTAGGACTCTCCCCGAAGAGGCTATCGAGTCCAAAGTGACAACTGAATCTGCTAATAACGGCCAGAAGTTACATCGTGAGGGCCAAACCCGATTTTAAGGGAGAGTTGTAGAGGTGAGAACCTGCAAAGGTTGACTGAGACCACAACAGACCTCTAAGAAGATCGGTCGAGTGAGCCAAACCCAAGAGGGTCGGCCATGGAGGTTAGGACTCTCCTATAGACAAGTCAACAAAGTCCAAGTAACATTTAGAACCATTGCACATATTAGGTGTAACGTCTTGGAGTTACACTGAGATAGCCCAAACCCTGAAGAGGTTGGTAGTGAAGGTGGGAGCTGTAAAGGTTGGCCGAGTCCAAGTAGCGTCCAAGACAAGAATGTTTCACCCTTAAGGTGTAATGGTTAGGATTTATGCTTGTATTCATGTCGAGACCACCCATAAGCTAAGATTAGGGATCCTAGGCAAGAACAGGAGCGTGCCGATCCAAAGTTCGCAGAAAAACTAGATTGTTTGATAGAGCTACTCATACATCCTCATCCGACCTAGAATGTCATTGTTAAGAACTAGCAAGCACCATAGGAGGTGGTGAGGCGACGATCTACCAAGAAGAAGGCTGTAGGGAACAAATCAACTGTTTTGGTTTAGAACCTTGTAAAAAAGAAAGCCCCAGCCACGAGGTTCCAAGAAGGCTCCTTCCAAATACCAAAGACTGGTCGAACGACTTCGACTAGGCAGTAATGATCAAAGGAGTACTATATTCACCAGAGAATCAACTCCCAAATTGAAGGTCGCTACTGAATATAATTAGTGAGAAGCAGCCAGCCGCAAAACACCCGTCAAGGGTTCTACATCCAGCATTCTTCAAGGACATCGAGTGCCTAGGTGACAAGATCAGACTTGGAAAGAGACCTAAAAGATGTGATTAACTAGTGCTGGAAACAGGCGTCACCCGACAAAGCTGAGAACCAACCTTGATTAGCTTAGCTACGTCTCCTCAAGAACTAGCTGGGGGATATGAAGAAACTTCAAGACCATAACGAACTCGACCTGGACAATTTAGTAGATAAATTTGATCCTTCTTTGATCGATGAAATCATGGAGGAACCTGTTCTGATAAAATTTAAGCTTTCAACAAGAAAAGCCTACGATGGGTTTAAAGATCGTGTAGAGCACCTAGATACATTTCATGCATAGATGGAACTTCATGGAGTTTGAGAGCGATTAAGTGTCATTCTCATTTATGCTCGCATGACTAGCTAAAAGTTGGTTCAGGGAGCTCAAGCAGAAGTCTATCTCATTATTCTGGGAGCTAGCCAAAGCTTTTATCGCCTAATTCTTGGGTGAGCGAGATTAGAAGAAGTTGGTCACCCATCTACTTACCGTGAAACAAATGAGCCATGAGACATTTTGGGAGTACATAACATGCTTCAATAATGAGGCGCTACAAGTTGAAGGGTACACTGATGGTATGGCTCTTACGGTAGTTATGGCTTGACTCAAAGACGAAAAGTTTCTATGCTCTTTAGGAAAGAAAACCCCACTCACGTATGTTCAGCTACTTACTCAAGTGCAATAGTACATAAATGCAGAATAACTAGTGAATTCTCAAGAGAACATTGAAGGAAAGTGCTCCATTCCTGAGCGTGAGATAACAAGTCGTCCTGAATCTGACTACAAGAAGTCATATAAGCGAAGGGTAGAAGAATGCCAAAAGAAGAAAGAAAATACAGACATAAAGGGGTACCACCAAGTCGGTTCGAAAAGTATACTGAAACGGTGTTGCCAGTAGAGCAAATCTTGATGAAGATTCAGGATAATGAGATGTTAAAGTGGCCAAGCAAGATCAAAGCAGGGTTTAACAAGCGAAATAAGAGCAAGTACTGCTTATCTCATAGAGATCATGGTCATGCAACCTCAGACTGTTATGATCTAAAGAAGTTCATAGAGTTCCTCATCCAAAAGGGACGCCTAAACAAGTATGTTGAAGAAGGTGAAAAGTTATCCGAGTCCCCTAACAAGGAAAGAGGAGACAAAAATTCACCACCACCTCAATCAATCTAAACCATCATCTAAGGACCAGTAGAAGAAAGGTTCAACGAGAGCTGAAATGACAAAGTAAAGCAGCCTGAGGGATGCTTAGAGCAAAAGTTTCAACAACATCTTGATATATGAAGTTTCCTACTTTGATGGGGGTAGACCAAATTTGAGGAGAATAATCAACTTCTAGGAAGTGCTATCACACAGCCTTGTGATGAGTGGTAAGAGTAATGGAGGTAAAAGCTATAGAGAGGAGTTGCTCCAAGGTAAACCTATCTCAAAGATAGCACCTAAGGAAAGTCAGTCCTCATAAGTAGATTTGAACACCCCTTCTACAAATGTTGAACGAGATAGGGAAGAACCTACAGAGAAATTAAAGGTATACCCTTACTGAGCAAAACCCAAATGGTGAGCACTGATACCAACCTAGATCCACTGGAAAAAGACAGTCTCGTTGCATTTTTAAAAAATTGTTGTAGACATCTTTGCTTGGTTAGCCAACGAAATGTTAAAGGTAAGCCGAGGGTTGTAGTCCCCTGACTCAACATCGACAATAAGCTAGCATAGTAGAAAAGAAGAACGTTCAACATTGAACGAACAGAAGCCCGACGCTTGAAGTACAAAGCTTCCAAGTACTTGGAGCAAGGTGACAAGCTATATTGAAAATGGTACTATTTACCTCTTCTCATATGCTTGAACCCCAGCGAGATCATGTACGCTATGCAAGAGATACATAAAGGTGTACGCAGAAATCATGAATGAGTGAGGTCCCTAGCCAAACATTGATAAGCAGGGATACTTCTGATTAACCATGGCCGAAGGCTTCAAGAAATAAACACAGGCATATAACAAGTGCCAAAGATACACTACCACCTTAGGCAACTGTCCGAAGTTCTAACAAATACAATGGGACCTTGGCTCTTGGCATAATGGACAGTAGACCTTTTAGATCCCTTACCAATTGAGCCCAGACAAGTTAAATTTGTCATAGTAGTGTCTAGAATTTCACCAAGTGGTCCGAGACAAAGGCTACAGTCATTATCATTGAAAATAAGGTGATTGAATTCCTTTAAAGGTGTATAGTCTGCTAGTTTAAGATACCTTGAACCCTTATCATCGGCAATGGGAAGCAGTTCGACAATCACGCTTTCCAATAATTCTACTTTAAGCTAGAGATCTAAAATCGTTTTTGATCACCAGCTCACTAACAAGCCAATGGGCAGGTGGAGGCAGTCAACAAAATCCTCGAGAAGATCCTCAAGACCGATATTGAAAGATTGGAAGGGTCATGATCAAAAGAGCTCCCACAAGCACTGTGGGTGCACCCCACCACGCCTAGAACATCAACAGGCCATGAAACCCCCTACTTCTTAGCATTTGGGGTGGAATCTTTAATCCTAGTCCAGATAGACCTCTCATCCCTGAGCTTTGAGTCTTTTGATCCAACACAAAATGACTAACAGCTACGAATTCCTGGAAGAAAGAAGAGATATCATACATGTAAGGGTATCAGGATACAACTCTAAGGCGAAGAGAAAACGCTTCCAAGGAAGCAACTTAGCCTTGAGAAATATGATGTTCAATATCAAAGAACTAAACATTGGAGCCTTAGGACCGAATTGGAGAGAACCTTACGAGGTCACTAAATTCACATACCCTAACGCATACCACTTTGAAGACATAGACTGAAATAAGATCCTCCCTCCATGGAACACAGTACATTTGAAAAAAAAAAGTTCAATAAAAATGTATTCTGATTCTACTACAAGTGCTGACCATAAAAGTTTGTTTTTTCATTCTACCAAAAGCTCACTTAATTTATGCTATATTCTATTAATATTGTCATACTTCAAAAGATTAAATTGAGGATAAGCAAGAGAGAAATGATCAACAATCAAAAGCTAACATTCCAAAATTCCAAGCTACAACTTAAAGGAAAAAAAAAAGTACTTAACAAGCAGCAATGTACTCAGTAGCAACAAAGTGTTATACTTCAAAAATGAAAAGAATGCAAGGAAAAGCAACAAAGTCGTCAAGTGCTTCCATAGCCACGTCTACTTGAACTCGCCATATTAAGTCTAGTTTGAGTAGAATCAGGCCTAGCTAGAGGAGCCTGAACCGAAACATCACTTTTAGGAACACCATAGAAGATGTGGGAATCATAATAGGCAATGTGCATCAGTTCACTAGGAAGTCCTGACTCAAAGGCCGAAAGAGAAAGGTCAGCAACCTTTTCTGCAATTGTGGCATAAAGAAACTTGAAAAGCGGTAATAGGTTACCAGAGCTAACCTTTTCATGAATTCGGTATATCATTCAACCAATGGCAGCAATGTCGACACTATTCTCTAAGATTACAAAGCCAGGAAAGCCTTTCACTAAACTCACCAAGTGGCATTCTTCAACTTCCTTGCAGTAGAACGCAGCTCTCACCAAAGCCGAGAAATAGTGACCAAGTCCTTCTCATGAGTACGAGAAGCTAGACTTGGACCGCCTCAAGCGAAAGACCGGAAGTCAGTTAAGAAAACCTGAGCAACACGTTGAGCCACACGAGTTTGAGCCAAGTCTCACTTTAACTAGTTAGAGTTGGAAGACCAAGAGGAACGTGTATCACACAAGTCCTCTGATAGATGTTGGGAGGCTGAAGCAAAATGCATAAAGGCCTACCAAGAAGAAAAAAAAATTCGTGTGGTCTTCAATACTTGGGAGGCATCCCCAACAGGAAATAAAGTGGAAGAGGTCTCGGCCTCAGACTATAGGTCAACATCCAAAGTCTTCTCCTCCACCAGATCCAAAAAAGAGATATGAGTCAAAACCAGGTGAAGGGTCAAATGAAGGTGTTTAAGAAGCATTGAAACTAAGTTGGATAGGATATATTGCATCGTCAGACGCAGTCCCTGTCCTATCATAGTTCAAATCTGCCCCCAATGTTCAAGATTGCTGGAAGATCTGGGAAAAGAAGGTCACCATTCTCCCCAATAGAAGGGTGACCCCTAAAAGTAAGGTTTGTGTCTTTTTGGAGAGAGGCCTAAAAATAACAAAGTCAGTGTAACCTAAAGCCTGCAGACTCCAAAGAACACGTTCAAAGTGTTAGAAGCCACCTGTGTCGGAGCTAACCCAGCCATGCACAAGAATTCCTGAAGAAAATAAATTAGAGGTAACTGAACCCCTCTCTGGAACATAGTGACATAAAGCGTCACTTCACCAAGGGGAGGTGTTACGACCTGATCTACCTCAAATACCTTTGCTTAAGCAATATATTTTGTCATAATACAACTACTCGAGGTTGAATTTAAATGTGCAAGCATACACTATCTTATTGTAGTCAATCTTTAATCTTTATAAAAGGTCATTCTCCACATGGATTTGAATATTACTTTTCCAATTTTTGTTGAATATATTAGATAAATTTGTTTCTCAATGGTAAATTGTAAATGCACAAACAATTAATAACAGGACACTAATCGCACAAAAACCACACAAGAAAAATAAGATTGACTAGATTAGGATCAATGATAACAAAATTGCTACAATGTTCAATTTGTAAAGGTAAAAAGCAAACAACTGCGATACTTCAACCACTACTTTCTCTTAAAATACAGTATTCATATATACAAATTAGGTCAACAACATTAGTCTAGTTTCATTTTCTTGATGTTTTTTGTGTTTAGTTACTTTTTAATCATTTATTTTGTATTTTGTGTTTTTTGTTTGCTTAAACCCTAGTACTTTAGTTCATGTCTCAAATATGTTAGTACATTACTAAATAAAGTTAAAACCAAAATATAATGTTTGTTTAAATTTTAGGTACAAATTTAGGGTGCTTATATGGATAAGTCTTGGATGTTTAAGGATCGAATGAAACATAAATATGATTTAGAAGTTGAGATATTTATAGACCAATGCGATAAGACATTCTAAATGGTCAAACGTCGCTTGTTGTTCATGTTTGAAATGTGTGAATGTCAAGTACCAAATGTGAATATAATAAGTGACCATTTTTTTTAATGGTATCGATCAAAGTTATAATGAATGGATTTGGCATGGAGAATTAGTATCAAGGGAAAACACATTGAAAGTGTTCCAATAGATCAAGTTGTATATGAGGAATATGATGACCTGAATGACCCAGTAGG
Organism: Cyclanthera cordifolia; assembly: GCA_037832605.1. NCBI lineage: Eukaryota > Viridiplantae > Streptophyta > Magnoliopsida > Cucurbitales > Cucurbitaceae > Cyclanthera > Cyclanthera cordifolia. Next base: position 40,247 of record JBBMEG010000991.1, read on the forward strand.
GATCTAGTAGAGGTAGCAACTTTGCAATCGTTTTGGATAAAAAAAATCAAGAAGATCGAATTAAAAGTTTAACTGATAGGTTAGACATGATTTCAGATATCAATCAACAAGTAATCTTTCCATTCAATAACGAGTACGTGTTCATAATTTTGCATTCTTTATACTAATGAATTGTGTTTATATAACATTTAAAAAGATCTTAAATTGTATAGGTACTACTGGATTTTAGTCGTCATAATTTCAACGGATAATACAATGTATATTCTAAACTTGCTAAGTCGAAAGACCCATAATGAGTGTTTAGTCCATATCATAAACCACTTAAGTTTCTAAATAATCTCTTTTTTCCTCTAAATTTACTTTATCATCTTAATGTTGTAACTTTTATTATATAGTGCCTACCGAATGTGGCAATCAAGACACGCAAAGAGGGCCTCAAAATTAAATTGGAAATCAGTGAAGGTAAAGTTGAATCAAATTCTTTTGTTAAAATGTCTATTTGTCATGTTGAATTTTTGTACTAATTATGTAAATTTTTTATACTAGTGCACTCATCAATTGTGATTAGTGTATGTGGATTTTACGTCTAATTAAACATATGAACGATATTATACAACACGACCACATTTATATCGAAACTTGTACGTTTTTTATAATTTTTTTATCAATACGATACTTTTATTTCAACTAGTGCCTTATTACTACTATACAGTCATTTATATATATATATTTATTTATTTTATTTATTTATTTATTATTATTATTATTATTATTATTATTATTATTATTACTATTATTATTATTATGTATCTTTACTTCTTAATATTTGTAGTTCAACACATCAAAATCATACACAGATGAGATTAATTGAGGAGGTATGAGTAGAATGGCCGGAATCTGTAGGTAGATCTTTATTATAAAGAGTAGTGTTGATCATTTTGTTTCTTGTATACAAATGTCGTTTTTTGTTGTGGTATACAAAGACCTTTTTGTTAAACTTGTAGGCATATGAGACTAGCAATATCCCATTCAATGTATAGATATTGTATAGAATGTAGTTTCTGGTAGAACAATGTCTCATTCGATATATAAATATTGGATTGCATTTGTTATAACAATATTTTTGAAATCACTATTGCATCGTTATGCAGCAGAATTTGTTTGTGCTTGTACATTCTCATTTATCATGTGTCTAATTAATTTGTTTTAAAGTTAGATTTGATGTTAGAAGGTATGAGTATGCGGTGGTTGGACATTTTAAGGCATAAAAGAGAATTGATGCGGTGGTTTGACTTTAGTCATAAAAGAAAATTGAATACAAAGTTAGTCATAAAAAAGAATTGAGATAGCCACAGTAAGCCATAAAAAAGAATTGATAAAAAATAGGTAAGCCATAAAAAATAATTGTTGACGGGCACGGTAAGTTACAAAAAAGAATTGATGACATACATGGGGTAATCCATCAAAAAAAATTGATGACGGACAAGATTGGACATAAATGAGTATTGATGACAGGCAGGGTAAGCCATAAAAAAGAATTTATGACAGGCAGGATAAGCCATAAAAAATAATTGATGACAAACACATTTCTCATAAAAGAGCAGGAGTCTTAGCCTGCTCACCAATTGTTAACAATGTCGGGTTTGAGCGTTATCTTAACGCTCGTCTTCAAATCTTTTTATGTCTGTGGTATAGATAGTTGGCTCGCGTTTGCCATCTTATATCAAATATGTCAGTCGCCACCTGCCACCAATTCTATGTTTTCTACTAGTAAAAGTTACGCTGAGAGGGCCATAACCTTTAGGGACGAGCCATGGAGGTGAGCACCCTCAAAAGTTGCCTAGGCCAATGTCAACATCGAAAAAGATCAGTCGAGTGGGCTTACTTCAAGAGGGTCAGTCGTGGAAGTTAGGCGTGGAGGTGAGAACTTGCAAAGGTTGACCAAGTTCAAATAACGTTTAAGTTATGAACGTTACACCTCTAAGGTATAACGATCAGGAGTTACGCCTGTATTCATTCCCGACTTAATGTTTGCATTACAAAAGGCAGACCATTAAGTTGTCATTAAGTGAGCTACAGCGACTACAAACCCGGCTGCTATAAATGGTTAAGTCATTCTCCATTTGAATCCAAGTTAAACTACGATAACAACTCCTTGTAAGTTGTTCTAAGTTCTAAGGCTTTTTCTAAAATACTCTCTAAACACCTTTCTGACTTAGACATCGAAGACCCTATGATTTTTTTTTTTTTTGCAGGTTTCTCGTTCTCGATAAAATAAATATTTATCGTTGATCTAGTCGACTATTTTTCGACATAAACAAATGTCTCCAATGAAACAAGCTTATTGCATTTGTTAAACTTGCATCAAGGAATAACCCAATAGTCATATACAAAACTAATGATAATGGTAATGGTACTTTAATCATTCTGTTTAGTCGTTAATTCCAAAATTTAAAGCTATTACATTTTCCTGTTATGACATCTGTTAACTCATGTACTTTAATCATGAAATGAAACATAATGATTATTGTTCAAGAAGTCTATATGAACAAGCACAAATAGAACTGCCCATACTACACCAAATTGAGGAAAACATATTAGAAGGCATAAACAGTTAAAACAGTTGAACTGTTTATGTTATAATTGGTGTTGTGACATAAAATATGGCCCGAAAGTCTCGAAAGAAGCCGGGACCCAAACAAAGGATAAAAGGACCAAAAGCCGACCCCCCGGGGGTCGGCCAGCACCATTGCCGACCCCTAGGGGGTCGGCAATGCCTTCGCCGACCCCTCGGGGGTCGGCCACGCCCACACCGACCCCCTGGGGTTGGCCGAATGGAAGCCGTAGCCCTCCAGGGGTCGGCCAAGTCCATTCCCGACCCCCGGCGGTCGCCTAAGTGGAGGCCACAACCCCCAGGGGTTGGCCAAGTCCATCTCCGACCCTCCGTGGTCGGAGCAACAAGTCCAAACTCTCTCAGGAGTTGGCCAAAGGAGGCCAGGACCCCCTCAGGGTCGGCCCTTTGTAGCTGGTTGGCCAAGGAAGGCCAGGACCCCCTCAGGGTCGGCCCTTGCAGCCTTACCCTTCTCGGGTCCAGCAACGA
>JBBMEG010001037.1:630-43265 GCA_037832605.1 Cyclanthera cordifolia
CAACAGGCGCTACATGAGGCGGCGCATCGATAGCCGACCAAGAAAAAGGTTGTGGCAAAAAAGTCAGCTCCATTGGTATTTTCTGTGATTTTGGCATTTTCTAAGTTTGTTCTTTAGTGACAAATTACAAAAAATGCGCCTGTTGACATTTATTATTATTATTTTTTCAGAATGGGGTTATTACAATTCTCAACAAAAATGAAGAAAAAAAATAATGGTGGCAGCGGTAAAAAAAAAAAAAAAAAATCAATATTAGGGAGAAATTTTTACCAAAAGAAATTTATTTTATTTCTCTAAGGTTCTTAGTGCAAGAAGAAAATGTGGGAATAAAATTATGGTTTCAATAGTATTTTTTGTGATTATTATTTGACATTGTTATCATGCAAGATTAACTCTTGGTCCTGATTATAAAACACCTAATTTTTTTTCTCTTATCCTACCTTTACCTAAGCCACATTACAAACCTTGTGAAGTCTCTTTGATTTTTGTATTCATTTCATCTATATTGGATGAGATTTGATTCACTTGCAAGCCTATAGTAATAACATGCTATCCTTTGACTTTGAGAGTAAAAATACCCAAAATATTTTGAGAGTATTGAGCGAAAGCTTGAGAGGATGTTGAGTCTTGTTGCATTTAATTTTGGTGAATTAATGAGATGCTTGAGTTTTTACATAAAATATGTCCTATGAATGCTCATTTCTCTAAGGTTCTTAGATGCTTGAGCTTGCAGATCCGAAGTTTACAGCTTTGGAGGAACGAGTGCAAGGGATGACAGAGAGTTTAAGTCGCCTGGTAGAGTTGCTCCGACAACCACCTCCAGCTCAGACAGCTGATGCTGGGAACCAACAGGCGCTACATGAGGCGGCGCATCGATAGCCGACCAAGAAAAAGGTTGTGGCAAAAAAGTCAGCTCCATTGGTTCGAGACCCTGCCAAAGGGAAAGCCCAGCCACGAAGGCACCAAAAAAAAGGCACATTCCCGAAAATGTAGACCGGTCGAGGGACTTCGACTGGATAGTAATAATCGGAGGAAGGAGCATTCGGTCTACTAGAGGATCGGATCCAAAACAGCAGAGTCTTCTCGGACGTGTTCAATTCGAAGTAGCCAGCCAAGGAGTACCACGGGAGGGTCATCTACCCCACATCCCCCGAAAACTCAAAGTGCCCATACGGCAGGATCAGACTTGGGAACGGATCTCATGGATGTGATCAACCAACACCGAAGAGAGGTAGGGTGTGACGGAGCCGAGACACAACCTTGGCTGGCCCAACTTTGTCTCCTCCAAGACTAGTTGGGAAGCATGAAGAAGGCGCAAAACCAAGACGAACTGAACCTAGACTACCTGGTCAACAAGGTCGACCCCCCTTCACTAACGAAATCATGGAGGAGTCCGTCCCAACAAAATTAAAACTTCTTACAATCAAAGAGTACGATGGATCTACTGATCCTGTAGAGCACCTAGATTTCTATCGGGTATGGATGGAACTCCATGGAGTCCAAGAGGCGATCAAGTGCAGAGCTATTTCATTCACGCTCACAGGACCAGCCCGATGGTGGTTCAGGCAGCTCAAGCTCAAGTCCATTGCTTCAGAGAGCTAGCTAGGGCTTTCGTCATCAAGTTCCTTAGAGGACGAGATTAAAAGAAGTCGGTCACCCATTTATTGACCGTTAGACAAAGGAGTCATGAGACTCTTCGGGAGTACATTGCTCGCTTCAACAGCGAGGCACTGAACGTTGAAGGGCACTCCGACAGCACGGCTCTCGCAGCAGTCGTCGCCAGACTTAGGGATGAAAAATTCCTGTGGTCGCTGGGAAAAATGCTCCACTCACTTATGCTGAGCTGCTAACTAGAGCGCAAAAGTACATGACTGCAGGGGAGTTGGTCAACTGCCGAGGAGGCACAGAAGGAAAGTGCTCCCTTCTAAAGCACAAGAAGTCAGACAGCCGTCGCAAGCTGATTACATGGAATCATGAAAACGATGGGCGAAAGAGTGCCTAGTGAAAAATGAGAAGGTCGAACGACGAGGGGTCCCCCATAGCCGGTTCGAGAAGTACACTCCCACGGAAATTCCGGTAGAGCACATATTGATGGAAATTCAAGATAAGGAGGAGCTGAAGTGGCCAAGCTGGATTAGGGTAGGGTCTAACACAAGAAATAGAGGCAAGTACTACCTATTTCACAGGTACCATGGCCACGCTACTTTAGACTGCTACGACCTGAAGGAGTCCATAGGGTCCCTCATTCGACAAAGATGACTGGACAAGTACATGAGAGAGGGTGAAAAGGTGTCTGAGTCCCCTAGCAAGAAAAGATGAGGCAAAAAGTCACCACCTCCGCCAGAGATCAGAATTATCATAGGAGGGCCAGATGGCAGAGGGTCCAACCGAAGTCGGAAGGACAAAGTCAGGTCGGCCAGAGGCGCCCTAAGGGGCGAAGAAGTGCGCATGATGGAAGCAGTGGACGAGCAACTAGGCTTCACTGCTGCTGAGGCTGCAGCACTACACCAGCCGCATAACGACGCCTTAGTGGTGTCCCTGACCATCTCCAACATCCGCGTCAGAAGAATCCTCATTGACGGAGGCAGTTCGGCGGATGTGCTATCGCTAAAAGCTTACAATGCCATGAAGCTCGGAAGGAAAAGGCTTAAGCCGAACTCAACGCCATTAGTCGGGTTTGGTACGAGCACTTTGATCCATAAAGGATCAGTCGAGCTTCCAGTAACCTTTGGAGAAGGGGACAACATAGTCCTGCACTTTGTCAATTTCTTGGTGGTGAACGACAACTCCACCTACAACGCAATACTGGGAAGTCCCACGATTCATGGGCTAAGGGCTGTCAAGTCAACTTTCCACCAGGTGATAAAGTTTCATATTCCTATGAGGGTAGGGCAAGTTAGAGGAGAACAAATATACTCGAGGGAATGCTACTATACAGCCCTACGGGGCGTGGTAAAGGGTCCCTAAAGTAAAAGGCTGTTAAAAGAGAACCAGTTCCAAGTGAGGGTGTTCATGGAACAACACCTGTCGGGGTACAAGTCCAACAAGTACCCAGGTCCCAAAGCGCCAAGGCCGATGCTTTGGAAAAGTTAGATGCCGCCTACAGAGGTGGTCAAAGGAACAGCACCTGGAGAGGTACAAATCCAACAAGTACTTAGGTTCCAAAGCGTCAAGGCTGATGCTTTGGCAAAGTCGAAGGCCGCCTACGAAATCAAGGCGGACAAGACCGTGCCAATAGAGATCCTAGGCAAGGCTAGCATCACTACCAAGTCGTTGCACGAAGCTAGCGAGGCAACCCCCTACTCGCCAGCCTTTAAGGCGGGAGCAATGATTCCGCTCGAGGTAGGACTTTCATCCTTGCACAAAGAGTCTTTTGACCCAACTCAAAATGACGAGCAGCGGCAGATGAGTCTACATCTCCTGGAAGAGAAAAATGATGCAACCCAGATAAGGGTGCCACTGTACAAAGGCCGCATTGTCAAGTACTACAACTCCTAAGTCATGGCAAAGCGCTTCCAAGGTGGCAACTTAGTGCTAGACACCAAAGAACTCAACAATGAAGTCCTGAGGCCAAATTTGGAAGGACCATACCAGGTCGCCAAAGTGACACGCTCAGACACCTACTACCTCGAGGATATGGACAGGAATAAGATCCTCCATCCTTTGAGTGCAGAACACTTGAAAAAGTACGTTCAATAGAATGTAAATAAAGTTGTTAATGAATAAAGTGATATTTTCTCCTTCTTTCAAAAATCTATCTTAATTTAAGTTTATTGATTTTTTTTCATAAACTTAAATTCGGGGTATGCAAGATAGAGAAGTAGAGGGAAAAAGATTGTTATTCATTCAAAGTCAAAAAATTCCTGGATTACAACCTAGAAAAGAATCAAAGACTACAAAGTTAAATGCTTTGAGTAAAAGGAAGGCAATGAAAAAGTCATAAAGGCCCCCCAGAGTTGCGTCGACTAGAGGTTGGTCGGTTGAGCCCGGCTTTCGCAGGAGTTGTCCTAGCTGGATGGGCCCGAGTTTTTTCAGGCATGCCTTGAAGAGGCGAGAGTCGTAGCAAGCGGCGTAGGCTGGATCACTTGAAGGTCCGGATTCGAAGGCTGGCAAAGAAAGGTCGCTGACTTTTTTCGCAGTGCTGGAATGAAGAGACCGAAAAGGGGAAGGAGGTTGCCATAGATAACTCCCTCCTGAATTCGGTCCAGTGCCTAGACGATGGCATCCTCACTGGCGTTGTTCTTCAAAATTACGAACGCAGAAGAGCTCTTCACAAGTTTAGCCAAGAAAGAGGCATTCTTCAGCTTCCCTTCAGTAGAAGCCAATATTTGGCAAAGGCGAGCAATGGTAGACATGTCTTTTTGGCATGTGCAGAGAGCAAGACTTTGGACCGCTTCAATGGAAGTCCAAAATTCGACTACCACAGCTTCAAAAATTTGCTAAGCTTCTCGAGCCCGTGCCAGCTCCCACTTATGCTTCTCAAAGTTAGTGGACAAAGAAGAGCGGGTGTGACACAAGTCTTAAGAAAGGTGACGGGAAGCTGAGACAAAGTGCATGGAGGCCTGTAAATACAAAGGTAACAAGTTAGCTGACATACATAGATAGATGTGTGGCTATAAAGAAGAGGAATACATCAAAAGCAACAAAGTCATCTAGTGCAGCACTCGCTGGAACACTAGGCCTACTGAGTCCGGCTTGGACAGATTCGGTCCTAGCTAGAGAGCCTAAACCAAGAGGTTATTCTCAGACGCACCTTGGGAGAGGCAAAAGTCATGAGCAACATACACTAGATCACCAGGAAGTCCAGACTCGAAGGCCGACAAAGAAGGATTATCGACCTCTGCTGCTGTGGTGGCGCAAAAAGACTTGGAGAGAGACAAGAGGGTACCATGGGTAACCCGTCCTTTAATTTGATCTAGCACCCAACCGGTAGTAGCCGCGCCAAAGTTGTTCTCCAATGTTTCAAAGATAGAAGAGCCTTTCAACTAAATTGACTAAGTGTGAGGCATTCTACAACTCCACTTTAGCAAAAGTCAAACTCCTGACAAAGTCGAGCAAGGGTAAATGAGTCATCCTTGTAAGTTCAAGCTATAAGACTTTGGACCTCCTTAGTGGATGTCCGAAAGTCAGCCAAGGTGACCTCAGTAACACCCTGAGACTCACGAGCTTGGGCCAAGTCCTACTTAAATTGATCTACCCTAGACTACCAAGAGAAGTGCGTATGGCGCAAGTCGTCTCGAAGGTACCAAGAAGTTGAAGCAAGGCGCATAAAGACCTACCCTCCAAAAACTACAAGGAAGCAGGCAGTCCTCCGAAGTAAGGTCCAGCATACCATTGGTGGGAGTCCTAAAAGTAAGGGAAGGAGATCCCGACTACTAAAGAAGCATGCAGGCTATAAACTTCAAAGAGTACAGTCCTAGAGTTGGATACCACCCATGACTACCAAGGCATTATGTCGAGTCATCTTTTGAAAAGAAGAGGCTAAGGTGGTAGGACTCAGTCTCGTAATTAGACGAAGGGTCCATAAGAGCCAAAGTAAATGATTATCTGTGAATAACAAAGTTAGGAAAAAAAGGCGAGTCCCTGCCAATGAAGACTAAGGAACCTTCAAGTTTGAAAAGACGCTTGAAAATAGGCAAGTCCCTGCAAAGGGAGCCTAACTAGCCTAAAAGTTCGAAAATGCGCTTGAAATTGGGTAAGTTCCTGCAAAGGGAGCTAAGTAGCCTAAAGTTCGAAAATGCGCTTGAAAAAGGCAAGTCACTGCACAGGGAGCCTAAGTAGCCTAAAAGTGTGAAAGAGTGCTCTAACGGGTAATGGGAGCCTACTTGGCCAATTTTCCAAAAAAGAATGCCAAAAAAGGTGACACTCTAAAAAGATAACCTTCTTAACAACGAACTACTCTTCAAATTCCAGTAACAAAGTAAGTCCGAAAATGAAGAGTGGGGGTTATGTTGTAGGCTAAAATATTCCAATAGACTCGAAAGAGATAGGGACCCACCCGAAAGATAAACAAGCTAACACCGACCCCCCGGGGGTCGGCCAAATGGAGGCCTCGACCCCTAGAGGGTCGGCCAAGTCCATTATCGACCCCCCGAGGGTATGCCACTCCATTATTGACCCCCCGAGGGTCGGCCAACAACTTTTTCGACCTCTCGAGGGTCGGCCAACACCTTTTCCGACCTCCCGAGGGTCGGCCAACACCAGAATACCTTAGCCAACCTACCGAGGGTCGGCAAACACCTCTGCCGACCTCTCAGGGGTCGCCCAACACCTTTATCGACCCCCCGGGGGTCGGCGTTGCCATTTCTAACCAGTCGAGTGTCGTCCAAATCGAGGCCACAACCTTTGGGGGTCGACTGAGTCCATTTTTGACCCATCAGAGGTCGGCCTCGCCATTTCCGACTCCCCGAGGGTCACTAAATAGAGGCCACAACCCCCACCCCCGAGGGTCGATCGAGCAAGTCTTACTCCTCTAGAGTCGGCCAAGGAAGGCCTTGACCCCCCGGGGTCGGCCCTTGCAGCCTCACCCTTCTCAGGTCCGGCAACGAGTAGGTCAATCTGAGTAGATTGGTCGTGAAGGTCAGGACTCTCCGAAGATTTGGCTGAGTCCAAGTAATGTTTGGAGACGCTGCACCTCATGGCATCACCTGTTACAATGAGTAGGTCAAATCTGAGTGGATTGGCCATGAAAGGTCGGGACTCACCGAAGAGTCGATCGAGTCCAAGTAATTTTTTAGGCGATGCACCCCGTGACGTCGCCTGTTACAACGAGTAGGTCAATATGGGTGGATTGGCCGGGGAGGTCAGGACTCTCCGAAGAGTCGACCGAGTCCAAGAAACGTATGAAGGCGCTGCACCCCATGACGTCGCCTGTTACAACGAGTGGGTCGGCTCGATAGGGTCGGTCGTTGAGGTCAGGACTCTCCGAAGAGTCGACCAAGTCCAGAATCAAGACCGTTACACCTCTAAAGGGTAACGGTCAGGAGTTACGTCAGTATTCATACTCGGCTTAATGACGAACGTTTCTAACGGTCGACCATTATATGGCCATAAGTGAGCTGCAGCGTACGAGACTGGCTGCTATAAAAGTCAAGTCATTTCTCTCTTTCAAGGGACGGATCCTAAGCTAAGTACTCTTAAGTCATTCCTAAAGTTCTAAGTTATTTTCCTAAATTTTGTTTCTGACTTAGGCATCGGAGGCCGTGGCTCAAACTACACCGGTGTGTCCTAATTTTGGCTTTTTTTGCAGGCCCTTTCATCCTCAGTTAAACAAATTCACTGTGGATATCCATTGACCATTTTTCGGCATCACAAGTACTAGAACTACAATACTCTAACGTTTATGTGTTAGGAACTATGCCCTAAAAACCTAGTAGTTTGTAATTCAAGAATAATTATTTAATGTATGACATTTAATGTTATTTTTAGTTATTGATAAAAGTTACTGTTTTCATTAATTATGCATTTAAACTATAAACGTCATTCACCCTATCATATTACTGGATTAATGGTGAACATCCATGATTATTTAGATGAACACTTGGACAAGTATACAAGACATACACGTAGATCTAGTTCTAAGTTAATAACCTAAAACGTCACAATATATGAAGTATGGCTCAACGCCTAAGTCCTGGTGATAGTGTTAGTATGACCCGCTTTGCAAAGATTGGAAACAACCTGATCCTAATTGTTCATGTGGAGACATGTTAGTGGGGGTGACTATGCAAAAAGAAGTTTTTGTATAAGACTGGACCAGAAGTATTATGATTGGTCTAGTAATTCACTAGGATGATCATATGTATATGTGATCTTAATCTTGAGTGAGTTGTGAACTCTTACCTCAAGCAAGCGTCTTTTGATGTGCATGGATGAGACCAGCCAAATAACATTGGGTCACTATGCCTCCCAGGTTGGGGATTGTCGTAGTGAGTGACTAGGAATGCAATGTCACATGAAACAATTCACTCTTTCTCTATTATTGATGTTGCACAAGAGCTGTTCCCTTAACAATTGATTCTGAGGCTTGAACAAAGGGTACAAACCTCTCACTGGCTCGCGAGGATACTATTTTATGGTCGGACCATGAAAAGTTTCTTGTCCCAGTTGTGCATTAAAAAAATGCTCGTGAAGAATCAAATAGAAGATTATCAATTATATTTATGGACATAATTTGTCATATACTATGATCGAGTTTAGCATAGATCTTTAGTGGAATAAACCTGATGTTAATGAATAGGGACTATATCCTGGTTGTTCATGTAGAGACATGTCAGTGGGACGCCTATGCAAAAGGAAGTTTTTGGTATAAGACGAGACCATTAGTTTTATGACCGAGCTAGTTATTCCAATATACACTCGCATCAACTACTTGACTAAGAATGATCGTATGTCGATGTGATCTTAATTTAAGTTGGTTGCGAACTTCTACTTAATGAAAACGTTCTTTGATGTGCATAGGTGAGACCAGCGAAACAACACTAGGTTAATAAGCCTACAACATTGGGGATTACCATAGTGAATGGCTGGGAACGTAACGTCACAATAAGAAATTCACGTCTTTCCTAAAATTGAGGAAGATGTAGAGTTGTTCTCTTAAGAATTGATTATGGAGCTTGAACAAAGGGATCCCACATCTCATTAACCCGAGAGGACATTCATTTATAGTGAACTATAAACAACTTGTTCATTAGAGGAATTAGTGATGCTTAAAAAATTGTAACCGTAGGGGTAGAACAAATATTTTGACTCAGTTGTGAATTACAAACAAGTATGTGAAGAATCATATGACAGATGACCGATATATCCGTGAACACTAAATTGTCCTATAGTGCAAGAGATTTAAGTAGAGGCCTTTAATGGAATAAGTCTGATGTTAACGAGTTGGGATTAGATCCCCGACTGTATAACTTTCAACTTAAAGTCTACCGATCCTTGGGCTAGCTCATAATTAGTTGTACATTATTTGATTAGAGATTGAATTGGAAAAGTTCATATGCATGGATTAAATATGTGAGACATAATTAATATGAGTGTTAAGTTTAATTGTTAAACTTATTTGATTAATATATCGAATATATTAATTTAATATTTATTGGATAAATATTAACGAGAAAAAAAATTAATTTATTGGATAAATTAATAATAAATAATTATGAGATAATTATTGAGAATTCTCAATTATAAATATGTTGGATATTATAAAAAGTTTGACAATCATAATTAATCTGTTGTATATATTATAATTATTAAATTGAAAGTACTAATTAATATGTTGGACATATTAATTGGATTAATAATTATTAGATTATTATTAAGATATAGAATTAATATATTTGATATATTAAATGTAGAGATTTATTTATTTAATAATATATTAGATATATTATGAAACGGGAATTTATTGGATAAATATGAATTAAATATATATAAAACAATATAAGGGATATATTGTGGAAATTCAAAAATTCTCCATTCTAAAAAGGGAGGGAAATTTTGTCCCCTGATAACTCTCCATCTATGAGTTATTTAGCTTATTTTTACTAAAATTTCATGTACTTTAGAAGTTAATATCATAAGAATTGCATGATTTCATATGATAAATATGCTAAATACATTACTTTGTTAATTTAGGCATGTTAACTATGAGATATGTGGAAAATGCACTTTTAAGGCATGTTTTTAATGTTTATAGCATTTTATTGCTTAAAACTCATCAATGTTGTGAATATTCATGATTAGCATAGGAAAGAGAAGCTAAAGACATCAATGTAGCCAAAATGTTGCTAATATTGCCTGCATTCTCAATGATGGCCGTATTTCCATATCGGTGTTGAAGTGCAAAAGTTCCATTATCGAGAGCAATGATAAAGACAGTGCATTCCCTAGGGTGACCTTATTCTACTCGCATCAGATTAAATGTTTAGAAAACATAAAATATCATTTGACGCAGATCAATGCTGGATTGAATAACTCAGATCTATTGTTGCCTACCCAAGCAATGACACTTTGTTAGCAAGTCAAAGACCTCCCCAATAAGCATCCTAAAACCGTGGAAGTGGTGTAGTGGGGAGAAAAACAAGGGATTTCTTGGCCTGTAGAAGAGAACATCATTTAGCAAATCAAGGTGATCAAATTTTGGAGTTAGTGTGAAGGTCAATTACTTTTATTGACTTCTAGTAAAATGGAGAGATAGAGAGAGAACTTCCCATCATTGAGAACATTGTCATTGCAAAGAACATTGTAACTAACTTACCTGGCAAGAAGTTAAAGTTCAAGGTAGCTGCCTTAAAGTCCTCAACATTGGTATGAGTGACACATATGCAAGAGATTTCTCTTACTATTCATTTTCTAACTTTAATTTTCTGTCCAACATTTATTATAACATATTTTATTTTTATGAACACTAAAATTTAAAGCAAGTTATATTCTTTTTATTTATGTTATTTATTTTATTGCTTTTTACTCTATGCTTAACAATAGTATGCTTTCACTATGTAGAGATTTTCGTCGTACTATTTTTTCGATGTCTCTTGCATTCGGATTGCTTAGTGTAAATAGACTATTGCATTCATTCATTGTGTGATGCAAGCATCATTGCATTATAATAAAGTTGAAATCAATGCAAACAACATTGAACCAATGTATTCAATTTTAGAATTTTCAAAGATATAGCCGTTAGAGACCCCTACACGTGTCAATATAGCCATTGCAACAGCTAGTTAGACCTGAACGACTAGAAATTTAAAAAGAAAAATTAATGGAATTATTCGTTGGGGTAATGGTAATGTTGTCATCAACGACAATGTCCAAATGCAACGGTCATATCTCCAACATTTTGCCTATTTAAGCTCCAAATCAATTTTTATTCAAACCTAATTGCTTTCTCTACTCTCAATTTCTCACAAACTACCCAGAACTCATCTAAAATCACTTCGATTTTTCAAAATTGTTCTAAAGTGCTCCCCATTCTTTACAAAATCTTCCCACAAATTAGAAATGGCATCAAACACACGATAAAAAATTGCCACTTAAAAGAGACTTGCCTTTAAAAGTAAGCAGAAGAAAAAATACACTTCAGAAGTCAAACAAGAGAAGGAGTATGCTCTCTGATTCAGAAGAAGGGCTAAAACAGAAGTATCACCATCTGTGATGCCAATGTAGATGCGGGAGCATCAGAGTAGAAGCCAACAGATATGTGTCATATAAGTGAATCTAGTTCACAATTAAAAACTTAAAACATCTATAGTATATAGACTAAGGAAAGAACGCCTAAGTCTTGGTGACACTGTTGGTACGACCCACATTGCAAGAGTTGTAAACGACTTGATCCTGATTGTTCATGTGGAGACATGTTAGTGGGAGTAGGTTTATGCAGAAAGAAGTTTTTATATAAGATGAGACTAAAAGTTTTATGATCGAGCTAGTAAATTCGTTATATTCTCGAATCAACTACTTCACTAAGAGTGATCGTATGTCAATGTGATCTGAATCCTGAGTGGGTTGTGAAATTCTACTTTATGAAAGCATTCTTTGATGCCAATGGGTGAGACCAACCAAACAACATTGGGTCGTTGGGGATTATCATAGTTAGTGGTTGTGAACGCAACGTCACAAGAAGAAATTTACACCTTACTGAATTTTGAGAAACATGTAGAGTTGTCGTCTTAAGAATTGATTATGGGCTTGAACAAAAGAATCTCGCCTCTTATTGGCCCGAGAGGATACTGTGTATAGTTGAACTGCAAACACTTGCTCATTAGATGAATCAATGGCACTTAAGGAGAAAGATGTAACCTAAAATGAACATTTTGACCCAACTGTGGATTACGAGCAAGCTTATGAAGGATGACATGATAGATGATAGATTATATTCATGAACATTACTTGTCCTCTAGTTCTAAAGACTTTAACACAAGCCTTTAGTGGAACAAGCCGTGTTAACGAATATAGATTAGATCTTAAGTCATTGTATATTTCAAGTTATAGGTCCACCGATCATCAAGCTAGCTCATACTTGCCAATACACTGTTTTATCTGTGAGTGAACTTGAAGAATTAAAATTCACAGATTAATTATGTGGAACATAACTAATAAGACGTTTAATGGTTAAACTTAATTAATTAATATATTGGATATATTAATTAAATATTTATTGGATAAATATTAAATGGAAAAATTAATTTATTGGATAAATTAATTGTTTATTAAGAGAACTCAACTATTAAAAATAAATAAAAATATATTATGGAATTAGAATTTATAAGATAAATATCAATTTAAAATAAATAAAACAATATATAGGATATATTGATATAAAATTCAAAAGTCCCTACTTAAAAGCAGGATGCCAGGAGTGATGTGAAATTGGAATTTTCTATTTAAAACAGGAATGGATTTTTTTTTTGATTATTTCCAATATCTCTGAGTATTGGATATTGAAAGATATTGTATTTTGTCTAATTTAAATATTCATTTATCTACTATAAATGGGAGGCTTGAGAGGTCTTCATTTTTATCTCACTCAGTTCAGAGTAAACCAATTCTCAAATAAAGAAACCTCTCTAAAAGCCGAATTCTCTTTGTCCTCTGAAAACAAAAGTTTGAAGGTCTCTTCTCTAATAAGCTTCCCTTCAAGCACTTACTGCAGCAAATAAGTCATAGCTTTGAAGATTGGAGGAGATTAATCAAGAACGCAAGAGAATTTATGGATTCTACTCAGCATAAAGACTCACGAGAACTAATCAAAGCTGTCATTCAATATGAGTAGACTTTAATTTACATGTTAATCACTTAGAGTAAATGCATGTAGATTAATATGATTAATGAAGCTAATTAATTGGGTTAATTATGTGAAAATTTTTGCAATCACACATTTACGACTCATCTCGAAGCCTGCTTACTCCGTAATTTAGACAAAAAAGGAATTGTGATGCTAGGATCGTGGGTGGAGACGGGCGATATTTTAGTAGGTAAATTAACGCTTCAGATGGCGATAAAATCATCGTATGCTCCGGAAGATAGATTATTACAAGGCATACTTGGCATTCAGGTATCCACTTCAAAAGAAACCTGTCTTAATTGCATGTTCCTATCTCACAGATGTCCAGAGTAAAGTCAAGACTCATTAGGCTTGGTCAACACTAAACACATGGAACTTAGTTTGTCAATAATCCCAATGCTTGATCAAGAATACGAAAAGGTTAATAATCATGCAAGAAAGCTTAACAATGTTTCTAGGTTCATCAATGGTGTTTTTCAACCCGTTCATATATGGAGTTTCAACAAAAAGCCAATAATAAAATAAGATGGATCTAAATCCAACGTCAAGAGTAAAAAATGCAAACCAAAAATAAAAGAATTTTAAATTTTTCATAAAATACAAGAGATAAGAGAGAACAACTCACAATTGTTGGACATAGGTGAAAAATGCGGCCTTACAGATAGTGGCAGACTCAAGCTGGCGGCGGTGATGGCAAACCCCAAATAGTGGTTGGCTCGTGGATAAGTAGTTGCTCACATCGCAAATGGCTTGAACAAACGCTAGACAGCACGCGCGATTGTGCACGTCACTACGCGGATGAACATTGTCCTTGGCACTGCAATGGCGCTTCTTTTGGCCACACAAACAGACAACATGGCAAGCACTGGGTTTAGCAACGAACGACGTCGTCTCTTGCTAGCTAGCCTGATTGGATAGGGATAGAGATTTAAGAGAGGAATGGGAACACGTGTAATGAAGGGGAAGGAGGCGTTGAATCCTAGACTTCTTTTACTTTACTTTATTTTTTTGTCTTTTCTCTCTCTTTTGATATAAACGTATATCTTTATATTAAATTCAATAGACAAAACACCCATACCTCACTTCTTATTCTTAAATCTCTTGTCATCATTTAATCTTGTTTTGGTTTTTAGTTAAGAAAACCATCTTATTAAATTTCTAATTTTTCTTTTTAGAAACCTTAATAATCCTAAAACCATAGAGAGCACAATTAATATTAAAGCTTGCAAAATCTTAGGAATTCAAAATCATCTATTAAATCAAATTAGCTAGGTGAAATTCGGGTTGTTTCAATATTACCCGTTTAGAAAAACTTTCATCCTCAAAAGTTTTCTAAGGTTGAAACAACCTTGCAAACTCACACTCGACTACTAAACTATAAATAAAAAATACAACAGAAGTGTCACCCACCAAATTAAACTAAAACTCCCAAGGAAAAAGTTGTGCTCACTAGCGACATTGGCATGGCCCGACATAAGCTTCTACAAGCAACATTATGAAACTAAACCCAAGGTATAATGAACCAACTCCTTCAAGATCCTTAATTGTCTAAGCCATCTAAAAGAATTGAACTCTTATAAGCCACTTTCCTTTTAGGTAGAACATAACCAATTTCAACAACCACGACACTTCTAGTCTCGATCCTTGAGTTATCTCATACAATCTGAACTTAATCCAAACCAATACTCAACTAGGAACAACGTTTACGACACGTAAGCGACATAAAACAAACAATCCTATTAAGAATTCCACCAAACAACTTAAGTAACAACTGAGCTTCCATTAACATCTCATAGATAACAACTTAATTGCAACAAAAAAACCTCTAGAACCCAACTATAATCCAACAAACTCATACTCCAATTGTTTTAAAATCACACAATAACTCTTCATTTAAAGAGCTATTTAGCTTCATTTCTATAAAATTTCATGTTATTTATTGATCTACTAAAGCTAAATGTGTATAAGAATTGCATGATTTTATATGGAAAATAGGCTAAATACATTACCTTATCAATTTAGGCATGTAAATATGAGATATGTGGAAATTGCACTTTTAAGACATGTTTTTTAATGTTGTGAGCATTCGTGATTAGCAAAGGAAAGAGAGGCCGAACACATTGGTTTAGCCAGAATATTGTCGATGTTGGCCGCATTTCTATATTGGGGTAGAAGTGCAGAAGTTCACATGTTGAAGACATTGACGAAGGCAGTGCATCCCCAATGCTGGTCGAATTTAGCCCAGATCAGAATTAAATACGAGGAAAATAAAATAAATAAATTTGGACTTATTCAAAGACTACTAATGAGCCACCAGGATTTGTTGCTGCTTCCAAGTAAAGATTTATGGCAGTAAGTCTAGATGTCCCAAAATAGAATGCTAGAAAAGTGGAAGTGAGAGAAAAGCAATGGTCTCCTTGCTCTATAAAAGGGACCTTCAACACGTAGATTCAATGTTAAATTTTGAAGTCTTTGTGAAGTTAATTATTTCGATTGAATTCTAGAAAATATCGAGAGAGAGAGAGAGTTATTCCAATAGTTGAGGACATTGTGAATGTGGAAGGTATTAAGATCAACTATCCTAAAAAGAGGTTGAGCTGTAAGGTAGCTATTGTAAAGTTCTTAACTAGCCATTGTAAAGTCCTCAACATTGCTTTTGACTGAAACAGAAGCCAGAGATTTCTCATTCTTTTCCTTTTGTAACTTTAATTTTTGTCTAAACTTTTATTTATTTTTTGTATTTACTTTATTGTTCATGAACCTTGAATTTTAATGTAAGTTATATTTATTTTAGTTGATGTTATTTTTATGCTATTTACTTTATGCTTAATAGTATGCATTCACTATATAGAGGTTCTGGTTGTACTGTTTTGGACGATGTCCCTTGCATTAAGAATAGTTTAGAGTTTAGTTTGGTCAAAGCCCTTCGCATTCTGAATGTTGAAAGCATTGTTCATATTAAGTAGTTGCATGTTTAAGTTAGTGATAAGAAAACTAAGTAGATTTTATAGGACAAGGAAAGGAGAAACCACATTTAAAGTAAGCAGGTTAATTAACAAAGGTCAACCGACCATCCACTTTTTGTTTTATTTTCACTCTATTTTGGGCGAAAGAAATTAGTAGATGATCCCTACTATTGTTATTAGGTTACTATAGAGCTACTATCAGCTTACAAAAAATCCTCATACTATCCCTCTAATGAATGCGAACCGCATCCTTAATGCGGACAACATTAAAAGTAGATGTACTTTGGGCGAAGGCATTGGTCTTCATCATAAGTTATTTTTCTTGCCACTAAAGTGTCCTAATTAATGTTCTTAGTGTTTTTGTTATTGATTTACTGTTGTGACTTAACATAGTTTACTTTTCATGCATGTTTCAATATAGCTAGACAATGTTCTTAAAATTGTTTAAACGTACACACTGTCTGCCGATTTGAGCATGTACTCGCATCTTCATTACAAGCTCAATCAATCCATCTTTTATATATATGTTTGAAGATTTCCAATCTAGAATGTGAAATAACTAAAATAATCAATCCATGTGGAGATGACTTAGAAATTTATTACTTAATTACAATTGACAACATACACTTATGTTTCATCCGTGTAGTGATGCTTAGAACACAAGCAATGCGAACAACATTACAATTATTCTTGGCAATTTTAAAGCGGAACTGACACACGATCAAGTTTTTAGCGCCATTGTTGGGGATTGATTTTCATTTTTTATCTTTCATATTCTATTTTCGAAGGATTAATTAAATCAATTATTTTGTGTGTAAGTGCATGAGTGAGCATTTCATAACTTTTTTTGAATATGATCGTGAAATTGAAAGAACCTATATTCGTAGACATCAACGAGAGAAAATGAATAGAAGTATAAGGATGACTCAACAAAAAGGTAACAATGATCTTGATGTACCTAATGTACCTAACATTGACAATGTTAATTGCATTGCTAATCTCAATCAAGTTTTGGATGACCGGGATAGGGCTATTATGGTTGCAAACCCTATAACTAATGTCTTAACCCCATGAATATAAGACATGAAATTAGGACAAGATCTTTTGAGTTGAAACTTAAATATTACAAACTATTGGACAATTCTATCATTTTCCTTATGAAGACCCACACCAACACCTTAGATCTTTACTAAGGGTAATTTTTAAGATACCCAATGCAACACAAGATAACCTTAGACTTACGTTGTTTTCTTATTCTTTAAGGGAAGCTACTAAAGTTTGGGTGGATACTTTGCCACTTACACTATCACATCTTGGGATACACTTACTAAAAGTTTTATTATTGAATATTATCCTTCGACTAAAATTGCTAAAGTTAAAAAAAAAAAAGAGATTATTGGATTTAGACAACATAAGGATGAGACAGTTAATGAAGCCAGGGAGATTCAAAGAGTTATTAAGGAAGTGTCACAACCATGGTTTACCATATTCAATCAGATGAATAATTCTATAACGGGTTGGAACCAGCAACCAAAGTGTTGCTAAACGCATCTGCTAATGGTTCGCTGCTTAGGAAAACCTATAATTCAGCTTACGATATCCTAAAAAATATTTGCTTATATAGTTGCAAGTGGTCTAAACCCCATAAAACTATAGTCAAGAAAAGTGAGAAAACTGACTTCAATGCATTAACATCAATTTTGACGCATATGACCGCAATGGCCAATGCTATGAAAAAATTTCACTTACAAGTTGTCCAATTACAAAATGCATCGGCAATCAGCTAAACATCGGAAGAAAGCTGTATGACTTGCGTTGAGCTTCAAAGTTGTTGTTGTTGTCCTAATAATCCAACTGTCGTAATGTATATGAGAGCTGGAAATAACTTCAAACAATCTCTCAATTCATATTCCTATTCTTGTAACTATGCACCTGGAAAAAGGAATCATTCCTGTTCTCTTGGTCACACCCAGGGAATGCCATAAAAAATCTCCAAAAAAAAAAAAAAAAAAAAAAACTCCTCTGGATTTGGAAATCAAAACTAAGGATATAGACACAAAAAAAAAAAATCCCAAAAACCAAAATTTTCAAAATCTACCCCTCAACAGCAAGTTCCTTGAACTTTGCTGAAAACTATGTTCAATAAGTATATTATCAAGAATGATGTTGCGATTAATAGCCAACAAACCACAATGAGAAATTTAAAATTACAAGTTGGTAGCAAGCATCATAGTTGAGAAACAAACCTTTACAAAACTTTCCATCGGACACAGAACATGCAAAATGAGAGGGAATAGAGCAATTTCAATCTATTAAACTTAGAAGTGAAAGACGCTGACTATTGAGATGATGGACTAGCAATCGAAGGATAAGTTAAGAGTGGAATTACAAGGTAAAGCTAGTAGTGATGCCCAAGCAGAGGGCATCACTAGTGCTAACCACGTCGTAAGCAAAATCTTGGAAGACCTTGTCATTAATGAAGGGGAATGTAGTAAGGTTAAGAGCCAACCATAAATAACTCAACCTAGGACAAGAGGAAGGAATGTCAAGCACCTATGTTTGCACCACCGCCTCTTCCTTATCCACAAAGGTTGATTAAGAAAAAGCAAGATGAAAAATAATTTGAGAACTTCTTAGACATTCTCAATGAAATTCACATCAATATCCCATTGGTAGAAGCATTAAGATAAATGCACAATTACGCTATGTGCTTGAAAGATGCTTTTTCGGAAAAGAGTAAACTTGAAGAATTCAAGATTGTCCCATTATTTAAAAATGGTAGCGCCATAGTCAAAATAAAATTCTGAGAAAGGAAGAAGATCTTGAAGCTTTTACCATTCCATTTCCTATTGGAGGTAAATATCTAGGGAGAGCTCTTCGTGATCTGGGTGCTAGGATTAACTTAATACCCCTGACTATTTATAAAGCATTTAACATTGGTGAAGCTAGGTCAACCACGGTTACTCTTCAACTCACAGATCGATAAGTCAAACATCTTGAGAATAAATTTGAAGATATCTCAGTTCAAGTACACATGTTCATATTCCCTATAGACTTTATAGTATTAGATAATGAAGCAGACAAGGATGTCTCTATCATCCTAGGTCGACCATTCTTGTAAAACAGAAAAAACGTTGGTCGATGCTTATGAGGGCATTATAACCATGAGAATAAATGATAAGTAGGTTCAGTTTTATATTTTTTATTAAGACTGGTTTGATGATAGTTTTATAGAAGTAGTTATTGAGGCAATATAAGAGAAATTGAATAAATGTTCTTCACATTGGAAAGATGTGTTGAACTAGTATCTCTTCAATGTGAAGAAGAAAATTGCAACATGCTTTTTAACTCCAGTATTTTAGATGCATTATGTTCAGGAGAAATGAAAACTCCATCAATGAAACCATCTATCCTAGAACCACGTACTCTAGAGTTGAAACTATTACCCAAGAATTTGAAGTATCCTTACCTTGGAAAAGAAGAAACTCTTTCCATTATTACTTCATCATTCTTAGAGCATTGAAATGAGGAGTTGTAGCTAGACATGTTGCAACAACACACAAAAGCAATTGGATCGAGGCTTGCAGATATAGAAGGCATCAGCCCATCTTTCTGCATACATAAGATAAATCTAGAAGAGGGAGTAGGTAGATCTGTAGAGCAGCAAAGAAGACTTAATCCTGTCATGAAAGAGGTAGTAAAGAAATGAATCATCATGTGGATGGATACATGAGTCATCTATCCAATTGTAGATAGCAATTGGGTAAGGCTTGTCACCTGTGTGTTGAAAAAAAGTAAAATGATTGTTGTTCATAATGATAAGCACGAGTTAATTCCTATTAGGATAGTCACCGGTTGGCGAATCTATATGGATTACAGAAATTTGAACAAAGCCACCAAGAAAGACTATTTTTCTTTACCATATATTGATAATATGTTGGACCATATTGCAAGTAAGAAATATTACTATTTTCTTGACTTGTATGTTGGGATCATAAGGATCAAGAGAAAACCACTTTCACCTTTCCTTTAGGAATTTTTGTTTTCAGAAGAATGTCCTTTGGCCTATGTAATACACATGCAACATTTCAACGTTATATAATGGAAATATTTTTCGATATGATAGAAGATATTATAGAGGATTCATGGATGCTTTCATAGTTTTTGGAAACTCCTTTGAAAGCAGCTTAAAGAACCTAGTGCAAGTGTTGAAAAGATATTAAGAGACTCACCTAGTTCTAAATTATGAAAAATGTCATTTCATGGCGAGTGAAGGAATTGTTTTAGGGCATCAAATTTTTCAATACACTTTTCTTTAGTTTAATACACTTTACTTTAGAAATTGTCTTAAGGCATCAAATTTCTAAATTAGGAATGAAGGTTTACTGAACTAAAGTTAACTGTATTAAAAAATTAGAACCTCCTAGCACACTGAAAGGAATTTGAAGTTTTCTAGGTCGCGCTGGATTTTATAGACACTTCATTAAAGATTTTTCTAAAATTTCAAACTATTATGCGGGCTTTTTGGAATTAACAAACCCTTTATGTTTTTCAGAGGAGTGCACAAAGGCATTCAAGACCTTATAGAAAGCTTTTGTCTCTGCACCGATAAAAGTTTAACCAGATTGAACAAAGCCATTTAAGCTTATGTGTAGTGCTAGTGATTACACGGTTAGAGCAGTTCTAGGGAAAAAGAAGGAGAAGTTAATTTAGCGGATCTATTACGCAAGTAAGACATTGAATGAAGCTAAAGTTAATTACACCACTACTGAAAAAGAATTGTTGCCAGTGGTGTTTGCATTTGAGAAATTTAGATCGTATTTAGTTGGATCAAAGATTATTATTTTTACAGACTACGCAGCTGTTCGATTTCTCATGTCCAAAAAAGATGCCAAGTTGAGGTTGATTCGTTGGATCATATTACTACAGGAATTTGATATCGATATAAAGAATGAGAAAAGTTGTGAGAATTTGGTTGTAGATCATTTATCGTGCTTAGAACATCTAGAATGTGATGCACTTGGCATCGATATTCGAGATAACATTACTCACGAGCAATTATTAAGGTTGGATGTTATGCAAACTCCATGGTTTGTTGACATAGCCAACTTTATATGCATTAATATTAAGTGAATGGATCAATCTAAAATAACAGTTGAAGCATTTTTTGCCCGACACTAAATTTTATTTTTGGGAATGAACCTTATTTGTATAAAAAATGTGTAGATGGTATAATTTGAATATGCGTAATGGAAGATTAGATGCTAGATTTGTTAGGGATTCTGCCCTAAAGGCCTAGTAGTTTGTGTATTTAAGAACGAGCATTTAACGTTAGACATTTTTAATGTCATTTTCAGTTATTAATAAAGTTATTATTTTTTTTCATAAATTTGCGCATTTAATATTCTAACGTCATTCAACCTTATCGCATTAATTGGATTAATGTCGATAAACCATTGGTTATTAATATGAACTTTTGTACAAGTATGCAGAACATACAACTGGATCTAGTTCCAAGTTTATAACATAAATTGTCTACAGTATATGAACAAAAGCTAGGGTGCCTAAATCGTAGTAATAGTGTGGGTACGATCCTCTTTGCAATAGTTGCAAACGACCTGATCCTAGTTGTTCATGTAGAGACATGAGAGTGAGGGTGCCTATGCAAAAAAAGAGTTTTTTGTATATGACTGGACCAGAAGTTTTATGATTGAGCTAGTAATTCTATTAGAAATTCGTATCAACTACTTCTTTAAGGACAATCGTATGTCAATGTGATCTTAATCTTGAGTGGGTTACGAACTTCTACTTTATGAAAACATCCTTTGTGTGCATAAATGAACCCGGTGAAATAACACTGGGTTAATAAGCCCCACACATTGGGGATTGTCATAATAAGTGGCTAGGAACACAACGTCATAAGAAGGAATTCACACCTTCTCTAATATTGTGGAAGATGTAGAGTTGTTCCCTTAAGAACTGATTATAAGACTTGGCAAATGATACCCGCCTCTCATTGGCCTGAAAGGACACTAGTTTATAGTGTGATATAAATAACTTGTTCATTAGAGGAATCGGTGACACTTAAGAAGAAAGATGCAATCATATGGGTAGAAAAAATTTCTTGTCTTAGCTGGGAATTATGAACAAATGATCATATGACAGATGACTGATTTTATCCATAGACGTTAACTTGTGTCCTATAGTGTGAGACAGTTCAACATATGTCTTTAGTAGAATAAGCCTATTGTTAACGAAGAGAGATTAATCCCAGGTCGTTGTAGCTTTCAATCTATATATCCACCGGCCCTGTGTTAGCTAATTATCATTGGTCCACTGTTTCATTAGAGAAATGAATTTGAACCGTTTAAATTCAAAGGATTAATTATGTGGGACATAATTGATAGGAGTATTGAGTTTAATGCTTAAACTTAATTTATTAATATATTAAATATAATATTAATTAGATAAATATTATTGAGAAAAAATTACTTTTCTGAATAAAGTAATCATAAATAATTATGAGATCATTATTGAGTTCTCAGTTGTAAATATGTTGGACATATTGGGTTAATAATTATTGGATAATTATTAAATGGATAATATTAATTAATATGTTGGACATATTAATTGAATTAATAATTATTGGATAATTATTAAAGTAGAGAATTAATATATTTGATATATTAATTATATGGATTTATTTATTTAAATAATATATTAGATATCTTATGATTTTACAATTTATTTGATAACTACCAAATAAAATAAATAAAACAATATTACAAAGTTTTGAAATTCGTATTTAAAATTAGGAAAGAAAAATGCTTGATTTCTAATATTTTTAATATTATATATTCAAAGATATTATATTTTTCTATTTTAAATATTCTATTGTGTACTATAAATGGAAGGCATTTGAGGTTTTATTATCATCTCATTCACTTTAGAAAAAACTAATTTTCAAATTATGAAACTCTGTGAGAACTGAGCTATCGCTTTTCCTCTTGAGTTAAAATCTCTTCCCTACTTATTTTCTTTAAGAAGCTTCCCACCAGACACTCACTACAGCGTTGCAGTCACATAGTCCGGAAGATTTGAGAATATCAATCAAGATGGTTCAGAGAATTGATCGTCATCCTACTCAGTAGGTTCAGGGAATTGATCGTAATGCTACCCAGCATAAAGACCTGCCAGAATTGATCAGACACGTCAATCAAGGTGAGTCTTTTATTATTCAACAACAGTTAATCACCTAGGGGTTGCATGTAGATTAATAATTAATTGAATAATTATTAATTAAATAAATTTTTGTAATTACCTACATGCTTCCACCACGTTATTTGCATGCTCCTACCCCACAATCGCCAACAAGATATTCTTATAGTATGTCACATTTCACCTTAAGAAGGTCACTTTGGTTGAACAAGAACATCAACAAAAAATTAAGATCGTGTTGGCCTACCATATTTTAAGATGATCATCAATATGCACTAATATGCAATGAGTGTCCAACGAAGGAGAATATAGGCAAGAGGAATGAAATGGTGATGAATTACATTCTCGAATTTGAACTTTTCGAAGTTTGGGGCATTGACTTCAATATTAGAAGAGTAAAACTTCTTAAATTAGAAGAGCATAGGCAAATAAATGCCAAAGTGTGTAAAGAGAAGACAAAGACGTGGCACGATAAGCGCATAATACCTAGGACATTCCAACAAGGACAACAAGTTCTTCTTTATAACTCAAGGTTAAAGTTCTTTCTTGGAAAATTCAAATTTAAATGGATTGGACCTTATGGACATGACAATGGAGTAGTCATGATCCAAGACATCTAGAAAGATGACACTTTTACTGGAAATGGTCACAAATTAAAACATTATTGGGGAGGAGAATTCCAACATGGATGTATTTCCTTCATTCTAGTCAAAGATTAACACATTCTGGATGTGAGATGCATCTCGAATGTGATAGGCATCATATATATCTTTTAATTGCCCCACTTGTAAATTATATTTTTTCGTATTTATTTATTTTATTATATTTTCCTTTATTTTGTTTATTTCTTTCTTTAAAAAAATTGATGCGATGAGGGAGCATTGCATTAGAATATAGTCGAAAGCAATACGAACATCATTGAAGCAATAAAATAAATTCATATTTTTATCAACAATATAGTCGTTAGAGATCTCTACACGCATCAATATAGTTGTTACAACAGCTAGTTTATTCTCAACGGCTAGAATTTTGAAAAGACATAAAATGTGGAACTAGCCGTTAGGGCAACGGTAATGTCGTAGTGTAACGATAATATCTCTAACATTCTGCCTATTTAAGCTCCAAATCAAGTTTAATTTGAACCTAATTGCTTTCTTTACTCTCAATTTCTCTCAAATTACCCATAAATCACTTGAATTCACTCTAATTTTCCAAAATCTTCACCAATTCTTTATTTTCTTCTCACAATTCATACAAAATTCCAAATAGCACCAAACACTCAATCTTAGATCGCTGCTGGAAAGAAAATGGCTTTCAAAACCTTTAAGAAGAAGGAAATTGTTCCTAAAGTTGAGTTAGAGGAGAAGGAGAATGTCCCTTTAATTCGAAAGATGTGGGGGCATCCATTCAGCAGCCAGGGAATCTGAGTTGATGGGCATTATTCACCTCCTGACTATTAGGCCAGAGAATCTAAAGGGATAACTATTAAAGCCCATAGTCCTAGATAGCCTCTTGCGCGAGTAGAAGGAGCAGCATGTTACAGAAGAGCTCCTAAAAAGAAGAAGCCGGTGAGAAATACATGCAATTCCTTAAGTCTATGAGTGAAGAAGACCCTTTAATGGAATTTGCAGAGGATGCCCAAATTAATTAGAGGGCAATTGAGGAAGAGTTGTACATGCCCGAGCATGTGCTAAGAGAAGAACCTGACCCAGAGTATCAGGTAGAGGAAAAGGTGGACGAATTAGAGGGCGAAGAAGATAAGGAGAAAACTTTGAAGTCCACAAGAGAGGAAATGGAAAGAAAAAGGAAGGGAAAGGGTATTGCTGCCTCTCTAAGAATTTCCTCTGCATCCTAAAAGCGCAAAGAAATTGTAGATGATATAATGCAGACTATCAATCTTCTCTCGAAAAAACCAGAAGAGCGGTCTGTCCTGCTGAAAATGAAGTTGTTCCTTTTGAAATATGGCTTCTGAAGGATAAGGTTCCAGGATGGGTGAGCAGTAGCATTGCAAGGCAAGTGAGCCACATTTGTCTGATCCGGGTTAGAGGAAAAAAAAGAATGGGTTTATGAGTTCGACGTGAACATCAATGAGGAAAATAAGCTATAGATCTAAGTTTTCAGAGTATCAGGGTTGCCTTATCAAATAGGCTATAGCAAGAATGCATCAAACAAGGTGCTCAGGTTAAAGGATAACCCCAATGCATAGTACGATGCTATCGTATCCAAGTCAATTGAAGCATAATTGAAGGATTACCTATACGCAATTAGAGCTCCAAGAGCTACATGGAATATCACATTCGAGGCAAGGATAGTGTAGACAGCTTTCCACAATGCGAAGACGCATTATAATCTTAATTTTGTGAAGTTTAGCCTTCGACCACTCACGACACATATGTAAATTGAAGTCGGGCACTCCTATTGTATATATTGCATGCAGGACTCAACATCGATGTTGGTCACATCATAGAGGGGAAAATTAAGATCCACACATCTTCTTCCCACACACTAACACTCTACTGTGCATAAATCAGGGAGTGCGGCCAAGATCCACTAATGTTGTGTTAGCACTAAAATCATCTTACCATATTACCAAATATAAAGCAAGGGTGGTTGTGGGAAAACAAATTATAGAAGTAGCGGGTGGAGTCGGTGATGCTTTCAATCAACTAGCAGAGATGAAGAGCTAGCCAAAGCATACTTTACTAAAGCTCGGGTATATTGGGAATATGCTAAGCGGCAGGATGAATAGTCGAGGCTAGTGGTCAAACCAAATGAGAGGGACATCCAGTGCTCAACATTTCTGAATGAAGTTACTCAACCTTGGGAGCCTCCATCACCAATTCAAGAAGAAGACAGTTCCTTTAGTCAAAATCTTGTCTACTGAAGAAAGTTCTATAACTTTTTGTTTTTATTTCATTGCTTAAATTTTTTTATTATTTGCTCATTTGTGTAATTAATGTAAAGAATGAATAGTTAAGTTTTTTTTTGGGGTCAATCTTTCTTGCTAGCCTATGAATTTTAATGTTCTTGCTAACTATATTCTTATTGTCTCACGCATTATATTGCATCAGATTTTACGAATAAGTTTATAAATAACCATCTATTGTTTCTTTGAAATTCCTTTTATTCTACTTAATTGTTTTCCAAGTTCCTTCAATATTTGTTAGAATTGATTGTTGTATGCATTAACTTTCTTGCTTTTCAATGTTTATCGCATTTCTCTCAACATTGAGCTCTGCTCTTGAAAATTTTTTAGCCAACAAAAACTAGTTATTCTAGCTTATATACTTTTCGTCTTAGAAAATTTCTAGAATATCCCTAATCTTTAATTAGCTCAATCCTTGTTTAGAGTAATGGATTAAGAATGCATTCATCTACATAGGTGTGCGAAAGGCATTGAAAAAAAGAATTAAGGCTAGGTAGACATGGTTTCTCAATGTATTACTATATTTAGTCAATGCTTTAGCTTTAGGATTGTTCCAAATGCATAGGTGTGCTACTTTGCTCAAGCATGTCATCCTAAGAACTATCAAAAGGCTTAAATAGTTATTTTGTTTTGGTACGCCGCTCTGATCAAGTGTGCCATTCTAAGAACTAAAGAAATTGAGCAAGTAAAGTATGAATGCTAGCTTGGAAGAGAATGCAAATAAAAAACATAACAACTCCTAAAAGGTATTTGACCTATCAAAAGTGTGAGTGAGAATAAAAGTCCTAAAACAATTAGTCTGTCAAACTCATGGAATTCTAAGTTTTGAGGAAGGATGAAAACAAGCTGAAGGAAACAAACAAGTAAAAGCACTTGGAAATATTACTCTTATTTGAAATAAGAAAGTAGGAGGAATAAAGGGTAGACATGTGATTTTCAATCATCAAAAGTTAAAAGTCAAGGCTAGAAACTTTCAGTTTATGACAACATATTGATTATAGAACCTAATGCTGAGATTATTGGGTTTTAACCGACACCAATTCTATATGGTGATAGTCTAAAGCTGACACCAAATGTCAAAGGTGTCGGTTTTGGACCAATACCAATTCTTTATGTGACAGTTTTGGAACCGTCACCTTTTAGAGTTAGTGACAGTTTTTTACTGTCGCCATTTACAATTGGCGTCAGTCTAAAATCAACACATTTTCTAAATGATGACGTTTTGTGCCTGACATTAAAAGTACTTTTTTTATTTTAAAAAAGATTCGTTCATATGCGTCCCACTCTTTATTATTAAATGCTAACTAACATAATATCTTTTTGTTGTATTGATCATGATTTGTCATCATTTGTGCCCGACATTAAAAGTCTAAAAATATGTATAAAAAAAAACTAAGTGATGATTTTTCTATTTCAAGGAAAATATAATACAAAAATGTCTTGAAAATGTCAAACCACCCAGGTTTCACCTAGTTTTTTCTTACCTTAAAACTCATCCTCGAATATGTATTCTAATTTAACTTAAACTTGTGAAATTAACTGAAATTTCAGCAGTATAACAAGGTACATTAAGATTATCAAAAAATCTATTAACCAGTAAATTCCTAACAATGAAAATAATATCCTACAAGAAATCAAAATACACAATATATAGAGACTTTGTTCAACCAAAAAATACATCATATATATACAAACAATATCATAAGTATATACAACAAATATTTAAAAGTAGAATAAGTGTGCCACTAATTCATCTTTGTTTACTAATAAATATCTACCTATGAAGTCTGCCCATTCGATTCGTACTCCAACCATATCTTCTTGAGTGTACAATTTCGTGTGTTAAACTAAAGCATAACAAAATGTAACAACCCGAAACTTTCAAGCTTTAAATCAAAATTCTAATTTAAAATAAATTGGGTAGTTGTTAAAAAAGGTTTGGTTATTATTCGAGAGGTTTATTATGAGTTATAAAATTAATTAAATAGAAATATTTATAAATTAATTGGATTTATCCCATTCCAATAAAATACTGCCAGCTATCAAATCATTTAATTGATTTGACCTAATTTTATTAAAGAAAAATTAAGTTTTTTTTATAACTCCTAGGGAATAAACAACACTACCCTACAACAATTTATCCAACATGTGTGGTCAACCAACAACCACTCTCATAACATCCACAAGTCAACAAAACTAACAACTTGTAATAGGTAACCAAACCTCTACTGAGCAAAACTAACTTGCATAGAGGTAACCAAACTTCTACTGAGCAAAACTAACTTTCAAAATCTTGGTAACATACCATGTTGATCAAAGGACAACGTCTAGCAACACAAACCACCAAATGGCTCCAATGCTCCACCAATTCACCTCCAAAGCAACAACAAACGTTGAGTCTCCAAACTCAACTTGGACTCTAGCAAGTGGCTTAACAGTACAACACTTCAACTTAATGAATCCACACAGCTACCACAAGCTCTCTTTTTTTCTCACTAAGAGAACACAACAAAACATCCAATACTAGACACCTCGGTCCACAAGCTACAACCTTAAAAGGTGAGGAAACTCAAACACAAACTTTCTTTTCAGTAACAGCAAAAAACAATAACAAGGCTACACTTAAATTCTTAAGTTACCATCACGAGTTCGTCAATAACTCATCTCATAACCACAACCTTCAGACAATAGCTTTAACTCCCACGATTCTTAGGTAAACACAACCTCAAAGGGTAACTACCAACTTGTTCGTACAACTCCTGGAACACCCAGGAAAAATTGGCTCAAAACAATGAAGCAACAGGCTAAGCTGGTCAAGTCTAACTCTACCTAGCACGAAATAAATCTTAAGGAGATACAAACCAATACACTGGCGTCTAGGAGCTCGCAATCGAGATCCCAACATACGAACCTTCCGACATTTTAGTCGGGAAGTCTTACTCAACCTGGTCTACTACTTGACCATCCACCTTACGATGTGATAAGCCAATAATGTTCCACTCAACTCCTCACTTTAAAGATGACATGTCATCAGACACTATCTCAAAAGTTCATAATCTAACTATTTAGTCTCGCTTGCAGAACTTCTAGTCTGCCTCCAAGTACCTAAATCTCAAACTAGTTTCAAAGTTGTTACTCTTCAAACTCAGAACTGCTACGACATTTTTAAATAGTTATCACCAAGCTGAACAATTTTTTTTCTTACTTGAGCGCAAACTCTCTTGGCTTAGTAACCAAACCAACAAATCTCGCTCTTAAAAAAAACCCTCAGAAGAACTAGAAACTCCAAAATTTTTCTCTAACCACTAGTACAAGGAAACGTCACTTGCATGATGCTCGCTGAGACAGCAACAAACAACGACATGCGCTAAACACAACTTGTCCTTAAAAGCCAGCGATTGTCTCGAACCACAACTCAACAGATCAACTTGAAGTATCTTTTGGGAATCCAACCCTAAACCTCGAATCATCAACTACGTCTTATAAAAACAAGATCTTACCAACACTGTTCACCCTAACCTCTCATGATAGCACCTTAAGTGACTTGTCACTCTTGAACACTACGAAAAACCATTTGGAAACTCATGCCTCACAATAACTGGCAACACACTCGCACTGGCCACTCGGCCTCACAACGAACACCACAAACTCGAGTCAGGTGTACAACAGGTAGCAAAACTCCCACAGCTCGGCTAGAACTCTCTAAGGCAAACCTCAACTGGTCGAACTTATGACCACCCAAGAGATATAACTCGAAGAAACCATTGCACGGTACACTAAAAACAACCAACTTCTCAAGAGATGTTACCAACAATGGATCTATGAACCAATCTTGAAATACTAAGAACTTCGAGAACCTCTTAAGGCACAACTACTGTAACTATTAATCACAAAGTTGGAAGCACCACAAAAAACTTTGCACCAACAATGATTAACCAAACAACATATAACTTTTTTTTTTCTTTAGATAACCAATCTTTAACAACCAAGCCTCTTTACTACTCCTTCCAACGGGCTAAATGCACTTCAAACTTAACAATGTTGGTCTTAGGTCTTTCTTAGCTAGTTAGGCACTTACAACAGTGTCAACTTCAACTTCTCAAACCTTCCTTTTAAACAAGGAACTTCAAGGCTAACCTCGAAAACTTGGAAACAAGCTCAACTTTCAATCTACGGAAGCATCTAATTGATGCTACACTTTTACTCAAAATCAACATGAGCGACAATCCAACTCGCTTTTAGACATCAACTTTTAGAACCACTAATTTACTAGAACCAATCAACTGATTGGACTAACAATCTCAGGCTTACTAGCCAAATCATCAAGAATAATGTACTTCAACCGCTCAAAATTGATTTTTCTTTAATAAAATTAGGTCAAATAAATTAAATAATTTGATAGCTAGTAGGATTTGATTGGAATGGGATACATCCAATTAATCTATAAATACTTATATTTAATTAATTTTATAACCCTTAATAAACCTCTCGAATAATATCCAATGCCTTTTTTAACAACTACTCAATTTATTTTAAATTAGAATTTTGATTTCAAGCTTGAAAATTTCGAGTTGTTACAATACTACCCTGTTAGAAAAACTTTCGTCCTTGAAAGTTGTCTAAAGTCAAACAACTATGGAACACAACACCCAACCACTAAAATAGGAAAGAACCACAACAGAAACGCCACACACCAAACTGAAATAAACTTCCAAGCTAACAAATTGCAAACCCAACATAAGGTTTTACAAGCATGAGAGCAAAACCATCCCACCAAATCCTTGACGATCCAAGCCTTCCAAGAATCAAAACTCTTGCAAGCTATTTTCCTTGTAAGGTCAAACAGAGACACTTCAACATGTCTCATAAAACCACGAGACTCAATGCTTTGATCCTTGAGTCACATTGCATAACTGAATTGATCACGAACCACTCACTACAAGATTGAACAGCTAAAGCGACGAAACATTTCATCGCCTTAACCATCTTCTACCGCCGCCTTAGAGTCCGGCGACGGAAAATGTTCCGTCACCAGCTCCGTCGCCTCCTTTTCGTCGCCTTAGCCTCTTTGCAGTTTGGTCCCCCTCGGTGACGGAAGATCAATTTGTCGCCGTAGACACCTAAGGCAACGGAAACATACTTCGTCTCCTTAGAGACCTAAGGCCACATATTTCTTCCATCGCCTTAGGTGTTTACGACGATGGAGAATATTTTCGTTGCCGTAGGTGTATACGGCGAAAAATTGATCCTCCGTCACCGTAGGTGATTCTGTTTTTTTAAGTCAATTATTTTTTTTGTGATTCGGTTATTTAAAAAAAAAAAACTTCAGAATCCAAAGACATTAAATTCAACACTGAACATTTCCATTAATATAGACATTCTATACAAATAAAGTCTTGAAATTGAATGTAAAATAAAGTAATGTTAAACAAATATACTAGAACTGAAATGTAAATGAAAGTTTACAACTTTCTTTAGAGACGACATTTTTGAAATGTAAAAAAAACCTCCAAACATCCTAGAGATGACACGAGATGGCGATGGCATGCATACATGTTCGATCCAGTTTGACCTACAATAAGCTAGAATAATATGAATGTTATAAAAACTTGAATATCGAGAATAGAACATAAACTTAATTATTTCTAGAAATTTCGACAACATGACATCGTATTTTGAATTTACCCAAAAATTTTAAATATGTAAGAAAGAACAGTTAGAAATGTTAGAAAAGTTATGTTTACTACAGGATAGCCATAACAAAATTTAAACAAGTTTGTAATCAATATTAAAAATTGAAGCAAAAACTTTATTAATCAATATTACCTTTTTACTTGGATTACGAGCCACCACCGTCGAGTCTCTTCAATATTTTACTGCCCTAAACATAAACAAAGTACAAATACATCTATTGTATGAATAAGGCTAGCATTACTACAAGATAGCCATAAAAACAAACAAGTTACTATAAAAAACCGGTCCCAATCAACGAACCAAATCAGATTGAACCAAATTGGTCGGTTTGATTCAGTTTTTAATTCTAAACCAACGGTTCGGTTTTCCAAAACCGATTAACATGGGTTCGGTTTTTGCTTCCAAGAATTGAAAATCCGAAAGAACCAAACTGATTTTCACTTGTTGCATTCCATTTCTATTTTGTTGATTTTATTAATCCCTTTCACTTTTTTACAAACAAACCCCTCCTTATAAAAAATTAATAGCAATACCCTAATTTTGCAAACAAATGCCTACTAAAAAAAATTAATGGCAATACACTAAAGTTATCTATAGTATAAGGAAAGCACGAAAATAAAACAAAAGACAAAGAATTGTAACAAATATCTCAAAACAACAAGTATAAACAAGAATAGATTTAAGATGGTTTTTCCCAATCATCATTATTTAGATCATGAAATAAGATAACAATGTTCAACAAAATTCATTATCCACTCTTGCCAACGAAAAAAATAACTCTAACATTATGAAATCAGAATCCAAACAATTCGATAAACACAAACAAATTGACCAATATAATTAAAAAGAACTCAAAACTAAACACTACCGAGTTAGAAGTTTGGAGATGACGGAGATTGACGGAGGAGCAGCGGCGGCGGTGGTAGGGGATGAGATTTTGAGAGAGTTTTGAGGGTTTGATGGGAGGGAAAATGAGAAAATGAAAGAAGAGGACGATTTTGTGTTCTGTAATAGAGGCTACAACGAAGGAATAAGGGGTCGTCGCCTTAGCCTCTTTTAAAAATAAAATCGACACTAAGGCGATTGAACTATAAGACTCCGTCGCCTTAGCCTTTCGATTTTCCCCCAATTTTCACTTTTAGGGAAAGCTAAGGCGACGTACCTTTAAGACTTAATCGCCTTATCCTTTCGTTTCCCCCCATTTTCTATTTTGGAGGGAAAATGAAACCTTTTGGGGACCGACGGTGACGCAGCCGCTGTCAGTCGCCTTAGCCTCACCTTTTTTCCTAAACCCAAAAGAAACGTCAAGCCTGAAGCGACGGACGAGGGTCTAAGGCGAAAGAACTTGTATTATATCGTTGTAGGTGACGTAAGTTGACGTAGGTCTACTTTGTTGCCTTAACTTCTGTCGCCTAAAGCTATTTTTCTTGTAGTGACTACTCAACTGTGAACAATATCGAGGACACGGTAGCAACGTAAACAACAATCCTTGAAAGAACATCACCTAACCAAGGCGACCGACAGTCTTTAACAACAAGAGAGCTTCCACCTAACTTCTCAAGATAAAAACTATAAAGTAACATAAGATCCTCTAAATTACAGCTGGGATCCAATAGAACTCAAGTTTCAACCGCCTGACAAAATGCTTATAACTGACAACCCAGGTCATATCATATCTCGCTAGTTCGAAACAAGCTAAAACTGCACAATCGATTACTCTTCAGGGAACAAATACTATAAAATCGTCATTCAATACTCGAAGAAATCGGGGTCTTCATCCGAACTAACCCCAACAATACTTCTCAAGTACCACTACCAATAGAAAGCTTAGCATCACATCAGGATAATACAGAAAACAACTACAATTCACCACATAAATCTTTGGCTAACTAGCCTTAACTCTAGACCAAGCAAAACTCAAACAATGCAAAGAATGATGCTCACCTTTCTTTTAAAGCTTTCTA
This sequence comes from Cyclanthera cordifolia, assembly GCA_037832605.1. Lineage (NCBI taxonomy): Eukaryota > Viridiplantae > Streptophyta > Magnoliopsida > Cucurbitales > Cucurbitaceae > Cyclanthera > Cyclanthera cordifolia. The sequence continues at coordinate 34,180 of JBBMEG010001037.1, forward strand.
CCTAAGCAAAATAAAAAAGAATGAAACCACAATGAAATTCCAAGGCGTTTGTTTAGGTAGTGTAACGTATCTTATCACCAAGTAAAAGCTGCGCTGAACTTTGGATTAGTTAAGAATGTATTTACTTGTTTGGAGATTCTTACTCTTATACTCACCCTTATTATGATTTTCCATCAGGTAAGAAGAGATAGTCTCAAGGTGGCTAATTGGAAATGAGCCGACAATATCATATAGAAGCCACTACATAGTCATTCATTATTTTATGACTGAATTTCTTTTGCACTTTATTTGAGATTTTATGAAAGTCATTTGAGTTAAGTTCTAATCTGTTTTAATTTATTTGGAAACTCTGGCCAAATTCTTATTTATTCATGTTTGATTTATTTAGAACATTTATTTGGTTTTGAATAAACAGTTTTTAGTTCAGTTAAGTCGGTTTGAAATCATACATATTAGTAAGGATTGTTGTTAAATATAACATAGTTTCGAAAGATGGATCCTTACAGTTGGTATTAGAGCATATAGTCACAGATTCTGTAGACTGACCTTGTAAAGGAGCGACCCAAATTAGGGCCCCATCTAGGCCACTACCCTAGATGCAAGAAGAAATCGACTTTTGAAACCCTAGAGACATGCTGAATAGCACTTGTATTGAAAGAAAATCATATATGTTCTATCAATACTATATAGGAGGTTACCAAGTTCAAAATCATAGAACATAATAATCAATGTAAAACAGTCACATGTCTTCATCATTAAATCAATGCGAAAAGAAAATGATGTGAAAATTGTAAGACACGAATCTATAGTTCTCTCAGCTCCATATCAAACATCTTTGTAAAGTTCGTGCATACCTATGGAAATCCACAATGGAAAGGGTGAGCTCGGGAAAACTCAATAATGATCCATACTTTAGATCCGTATAAGCATCAACAAGTTTAGCAGTATATAAGGACACATCAATGATTATAAACAAACAATGGAGATAGCTTTCTTGGGTACCCTTTATTACCGGGTTACCTTCCAAGTCATAAAAGTGTATTCAAAAGCTATTCTCGGGCATCACATAACATATTTGCCTACCACGTCTTTGTAGTATATCAAAATTATTTCTTGGCATCACAAAATCGATTCGCCTATCAGGTCTTCGTAGTGTATCGAAAATGTTCTCGGGCATCACATAACGGATTCGCCTACATGGTCTTCATAGTGTATCAAAAATGTTCCCAGGGCATTGCTGGACTTCGACTGACAGAGAGGACTCCCAAGGCTACTGCAAATTAAATGCATGGAAAATCAAGAAATTCTAAGCCAGGATCAACTTTAGTCTCCAAGGCAACTAACAATGCATTATCATGCTTCTGAACGTACTCTGAATACTCTTTCAACTAGCCATGAACATAGTGGTCTTGACCATCCATCACTTGCATAGGCCAAATCATCTCGTCAATGTCAATAGCCAAACCAACCCTACTAAGGCCTTTCTTCAATTTATTTACTTTTGATTGCACTAAAATTAAAATAGGCTTCGACTTCTTCAATTTTTCATCTATTGAAAGCTGGTGGACTCGTTACTTCATGCATAAAGTCATGATGAACCCTTGGAAAAAACACTTCCGAACCTAGGTGTTCAATCACTTATGATGTTCAGAACAAATGAGGTAGCCCACATCAACTTCCAATCCCTCCATGATTGTGTATATAAACACTGCTCTGATTATTGTCAGTATAGTGTTATGGGTTGTCCGTGTTAGTTTAGTCTTGATAAACAATATTCAATTCTCTTACACATGCGCACCACATTTCCTCTATTTGCCAACAAACTTTACCCCAGCCTTGATTTCTAATTTCCTAACCAATCGATTTTGACATTGTTTAAAAACTTATAGGGAATCGTGCCACAATAGAAATCATCTTTGCTGCTGCAGTACAAGTTGTTTCTCCACCAACTTCTCATTCCCTAATTTGGATAGGTTGTCGATTGTACACACTTTAAACACTTGATTATCAATCCTAATTAAACAACTTCCACCACCTTCGCTTTCCACGCTCAACTGGTCTTTGTGAAACCCCTATTGGCTTAATTTTATATTAACTTATTTACTTTAATTAATTAATGTTTTAATGATAACAAACGTACTTTTATTTATTTATTGATAGTTTTAGTATTTTTAAGTGGTCTTATGTTGATGTTTGAACAACAATTCTAACAGATCTTTAAACAACAATTCTAACATATTTTGAATTACTTAAATTGGAGTATAAAAAAAATTTATTTTGGTCTAAACGAGGAGAAAGAGAAAAAAGGGAGAGCTTCGGAGTTTTTCTTTTATTTTATTTTATATTATCTCCAATATAATTTCAAAATTTATTTAACGCAACATATATTTAAAGCCTTATTTTTCCACCCTACCCACGCTATTTGGATGAGTCGATGACATGCCACCTTGAAACTAGAGTAGGGCGTTTGGTTAGAAAGATGTATAAAAAGTGTTCGGAAACTCAAAGCTGTCAGGAAAGGGAATTAATTCATGGATTTCTCTTTTTGCCATTTATTTCACACAAGTTAATCAGCTTCTCTTTAAGAATTTAACCTAACCATAAACTATTAATTTATTTAATTATTTTTGACTAAATGTCTCTTGCATCAGCTAATTGATTTACAATCCTAATTTAGTTATCCAATTATCCTAATAAAAATATAACTTAATTCATTTGTTACCAAATATTAACTTAACATTTATAAATCAATTACGTTATGATTTCCAATGAAATTTCCATGAAATTTTTGTTCGTTACAATATTTCTCCCTTAGAAAAATTTTGTCCTCGAAAGTCGACTACGGTCAAGTCAACACAAACCACAAAAATGCTACGATATAGTGGATATAAACACACACTCTCACTAGAGTAGCTGGACATGACGAACCTCAAAGGTTCCAAAAAACATCAACAAAATCTCAACGAGAACAATCAACATTCCAATAAAACATCAAAATAAATCAATCAATTACTTGGGAAATGACCAAAAACCAAAAACAGCCTCTCGTAGGCTTTCACTATCAATCTCCATGCTTCAGGTTCACAAACGTAAACACTATTATGCTTTTCTTTAGATGTTTGGCATCGCTTCAAGAACTCTCTCTTAAAGAAATCCCAAATGGGCAAAGGTGTACTTGCTAAACTGACCTCTAAAGAGATCTGTCACTACCAAAGTGCAATGTCGGTCAGGACATTCACAGCCATCTGGTATATGAACATCTAGGCATGTTATATGGCAAAAAAAATGTCTAAATGTAAGCTAACCAGGTAGTTTCACCTTGCGGATCATCATACTTGGCTTCGAACTCTTTCAAATTCCATATCTAAAACTCTTTCATATACTTGCCTTCATCTAAGCCCTCCCTTAGACGAAACCACACAAACATATAGAGCAACTGGCACCCTCAGTGCTACTTAAACTGGAGGGAATAAAGGAATAACTAGTGGCACAGGTGGTGCCACCAAAACTACTGTTGTATTCTTTGTCGCATCTGCACAAACAACGCCTCCTGCTTAGTTAAAACTAACATCCATCAACTTAGCAATTTAACATATAATAAGCTCATAAATCATCACATCAAGGCATTACAGCAGAGAAATTAATCGAGATAGGGAATAACAACAAATAAGCATTTATGACCTAAGAACGAAAAGCACCTGCATTTGCATCCTTATGCCTAACAACGTCCTAACCTACCAAAGCAAACACCTTGTTGTGCTTTTGAGCCTAACCTACTCTGACTAATGAGCTTGCTCTGGCTAGATGTTCTTCCTTTCCACACATGAAGCATTCTCTTAGGGATGCTTCACAATAACTAGAGTGATATTTGCTATAACTTCTGCACTGCGGTAGTTACCTTACTCCACCTTGTTGCTTTGCTTGTTGGTTTTATTCTTGAACTTGGAATTGACATGCAAAGTGCTACTAACTACCCGGATCAAAAGAATTGATGGCCTCAAAGTTTCTCTTCTGGGCACCACCCATACTTACATTGTGGGAAACATTTGCATGAGTTTACCCCTTATTGTACTTAGAGTCTTATGTTCATGCCAAGCTACAAGCTTAAACATAAGTGTGAGGGTATAGTGCTAAAAAATTTTTGGTAGCTTCAAATCAGAGTCGCGTCATCAAATGAAAGCATCAATCTTATGTTTCTCTATAGGAACTAAATGCCTTAAAAAGCGTCCCAAGGAGATAAACTCCACGTGATAAGCTGTCAAGGTCACGTTACCCTACTTTAGATTAATAAGGTTGTTATGTTCTTTTGTCTTGACTATGTAGTGTAGACTCTTTTAGGAGCTTGATCGTGAAAAAATCCTAGGTAGCTAGAAGAAAGCCTTCTGCAAGGCATCTAACACGAGCTCACACCACCACAAAACTCTATTCATCAAGACATGAACTACACATGATGTCTGTACACGAAATAGGGACTCAGTGCAAGCTAATCCAGTTGCTGCATCATGTCCTATAACTTGGCATCAAGCATGTTAGGGTTCCATCTTTCTTAACTCCTTGATCCACTTTCCTATTTTCATAGCCTCATCTCAAACCATAGGAACGAATCCTTATATCGGTAGCACTTTTGGGGCTAGTAGTGCTACTTGTGCTTCATGCATTGCCACTATAACTACTAACAAGTATCTACTATTGTACCCTCTGCATGAACTACAAAAACAATGCCTCATTCTTTTCTCTTTGCTTAGCAAACATCCCACTTATCATCTCGTAAGTGTTGTGGAAATATTTGACTTTGATGCATGCTAAGAAAACATCTCTACTCATTGTCTCAAACAACCCAAAACTAGTTTAACTATCGGTACCTCTCTTGTAGGGGCCTGTGCTAGGTCGACAACTGTCCCACTTCACTGGTAAGGGCTAACTCGTTTATACCTGTTGTTGCCACTCCACTACCTCCGCCTATTGCTGGCACCGAAGTGATGCTTAGAGTACCTCGTCTATCAAGCATCATCGAAATATGCATAAAAAAACCTATATTATGTTAGTCCCTCATATGACTAACCTAAAGGAATTATACCTTTAATATAATTACAAGTGTTAGCTGACTAGTATAAACCACTAGTAGAAACCAAAGTTTTAGTGTTGGTCATAAGCCGACATCTTTCATAAATGGCGTCGGACAAACCAACGTCATTAATACAGGTGACATTAAAGACATTTAGTGACGGGCAACAATCGACACCGAAAAGTTTTGGTGTCACGCAAGATGAGCGACACATAAGACTTTAAGTGTCGATTGTGACCGACACTAAAAACATCTGCTGTCGCTCCTAGGTGTTGGTTTGGAGCGACACTAATGTTATATGGTGTCGGTCTTGACTGACACTAAAAGCCTTTGATGTCACTTTGGGTGTTGGTTTGGAGCGACATCTATGCTATATGGTGTCTATTTTTAAAAAAGATTCATTCATGTGGGTCCCGCCCGTTTTCATTTAAAATTTTCTTTTATAATAATATCTTTTATGGGTCACCATATGGGTCACCATTTGTGACCGACATTAAAAGTTTGAAAACTTGTATAAAAAAAAAAACTAAGTGATGATTTGTCTATTTCAAGGCAAATATAATACGAAAAAATGCCTTGAAAATGTCAAACCACCAAAATTTTACCTAGTATTCACCTCAAAACTCATCTTTAAATTTAATTTAACTTCTATTTTTGTTAATTTAACTGATATTTCGGCGGCATAACGGCGTAACTTTAAGTTTACAAAAATATTTCTTGATTCTGTATATTCCATAAATGAAATAATATCATATGAGAAATCAAAATACAAAATATATAGAGACTTTGTCTCGCCGGAAAAGTTTTTAGAATATATATAGAGACTATGTATGAACAATATTTCCATGATATATTTAAACAATATCAAAAATGCTATAGAATAACTAATATTTGTTCGCTATTAAAAATATACTTATGAAGTCTGCCCATTCGATTCGTACTCCAACCATATTTTCTTGAGTGTATGGTTTCGTGCAGCTAAACTAAAGCATAACACAATATTTCGAAATTAGTAAACAAAAAGTTTTGCAGAATATATAAACTAAAATTGTGAATAAAGTAAAACAAAAACTTTCCAGTTTATTTATGGGGTGCGTGTGTTGATATCATCTTTCGCATGAACAATTGTACATAATATCCACAAACTATTGATCCCAATAGACGAGGACACTAGTGAACAAAATTTTATCCTTAATATAATTATTGTACATGACAAAAATTGAAGAAATCTATGATTTTTTTTACGTACCTTCATTGATTTCCATGTTAATTTTGTGGATATGATCACATTCTTTAATTGCCACAATCGATAAGAACTATAGAACAAAAGTGAAAACATTATGATAATAATGTAATTAAAACAAAAAAAAACTACTAAAAACTAAAAAACTAACGTATTTACGATATGAGCTAAACTCTCATTTGGCGCCTTCTGACCGGGTGAGCTCATAATATAAACATCCCAATCTTAAGGAATTAAGACTACTAAAATCCAATGGTTCCTAAACGACATAACGATGATTATAAACAGTACCATCTTCATAGATTACACGCTACAAAGTTTAAAATTAAAAAATGCATACCCGGTATTAAAGGGAAAGAAGACACGTTGACGAACATCTATAATCATGTCAAAACGATTAGCAAGATTCTTAATTTGCTCTTCTTGATTTGGATTTCCCAAAATCGATGTAAAACTACTATTTTCTACTAGTAAGTAGTTATCGAAATGTTGATCGTAAGTAGCTCAAATGTAGCATAAATAGATTTAGGAAACATTAGTAATAAACCAATGTAACAAAGTTGGTATAATAATTAAGAAAGATATAGTACTTTGCAATGTAACAAAGAATGAGAGTATAGACAATTTCTTTCATCTCACAATATTGCAAAATGTCTCCTCTGACAAGGAAGCAGTTGCTATGAAATCCAAACATATTTTCGGTAAAATCTACTTGTAGCATGTCACTATCACTCATATTATGTTTTGCAAAGTGATAAACCAGCTTAATTGTGGTTGGAAATGTCATGCTTGATTGATGAGATTGTGTATCTGACACAACCTTCCTACCTTTGTTTAGAAGTGCAACTATGAAAATAAATTAATCTATTATTAGTAAAATAATCGTGTGGTACATACTATAAAGAAGAAATGTAAAATTAAATAGCTCTTTCGATACATTGGTTATCTTAATAATTCATACACGTGGCCATGACTTAAATGTGTTGATGGCTTGTCCAAGGTATTGAAGCTCGTCGTTTAGAGGAATTGGAAGGTTCAAATCCTCGTTATTTCCAATTATTAAATCCACTACGACCCAGGCGTTGTACATTCCTAGTGAAAGACCATGAATCTTAGAAGGTGCGCCGATCGATTCATATATTCTGCCAATGGCAACAATGTTGTCTATATTTTCAATGGCAAGTCGACATGCCACAGTCTTCAAAGAAACACATAGTTAGAGTAATACAGATATTACTTTGATCATATAAGAAATGAAATTAAATTAATAATATGCAACTTACTTCTCCTATGTCTTAGACATGGGGATGGTCAATGTAGGGTTCTTTAATGACTTGGGGCATTTGAAGGATCTCATTTGCCTTCCTCATTGGTTCTTCCGGTATCGAGTGTGATTGATCTTGATTACTTTCCATACAAGGAGATCAACCAATTTGGCTATTTCCCATACTGTCATTTGGATGAGCCATCATAAAAAAGACAATGGAGATAAAAATTCTCCCACGCCCCTAACACGTCTTCAATGCTCAGGTGTCCCAAGGCTTCTGTCAAAATATCTGCACCGATGTGCATTTTCCAACTTATTCTGAAATTAAAATATTATCAATTAATTAAAATTAATCCATCAGAGATTTGAAGTGTTATGGGTGCTCAATAGGTAGATATCTCTGATGTCCAAGGTATTCCATCTTTTTTCCTTTGGGTAAATAAGTAGATTTTGTTTTCTCTCCATATATCGGACATGCATGATACCCTTTTAAAGTACACCTACACAAAATTACCGTACGCTGGGAAATCATTAATGGTCCACAATAAAATAGCATACAAGGAGAAACGGTTGTTGATTGTGTGCATCAAAATATTTAATATATCTATTCATGGCATTTTCAGATCGTCAACTAATTATGCTAAATAGACATCTATGTCATTTCCTGGTTGTTTGGTTCTAGAAACCAATGCATTTAACATCAAGTATTTACGCTTCATGCACAAACATGGAGGTAGATTGTAAGTCACCAACATCACTGCCAACAACTATATCTAGTAATTTGGTCTCCGTGTGCATTTACACCATCTGTTGTAATGCTAGACGAAAATTTCTTGATTCTAAACTAAATTCGAGCCATCTTTTGTCTATTTATTTCCATGAGAGTGTATCGGCTTGATGTCTTCTATTCCCATTGACCTACCGGTCAGTAGCATGCCACATCAATAATTTTGAAGTTTTTTTTACTTCAAAACATTCGTTGAAATCTTGGAGTCGGAGAGAAATATCACATGACTTTTACTGAAATATTTTTACCCCTACTTGCATATTCATCCGAACTTTCCTTCTTGATGTTCCACGTGTAGGACACAATTCGGCATTAGCGAGTTCTTTTCGATACAAACAACATTCATTGATGCACGTATGAATCTTTTCATAATTCATTCTTAATGTACTTAATATCTTCTTGGCATAATAGGTAGATATCAAATTTTCATTAGGACAAGGCAATAGAATGCTCAATAGTTCTAACAACTTTATGAAACTCTTATCGCTCCATCCAAACTTTGCTTTAAAATTATGAAGCTTAACGAATACAGATATCTTAGTAAAATTATTACAATTTGGGCATAATGGTTTCTTGGCATCCTCTAAGGATTGCTCAAATTTTGGCAATTTGTCGTTAAAATAATCGTGTGCAGCCTCAAACATACATATTTGGTCATCCAAATCCTCATCTATAATTTGATCGATTGGAACGTCGCTTTCAATATTGCTTCTTTTCCTCGATA
>JBBMEG010001053.1:0-43243 GCA_037832605.1 Cyclanthera cordifolia
GACCCGAATTTCGTGAAAAGACCTTTTTGCCCTTGCTTTCTTAAGCCTAAATTTAATATCCTAGGGGTATTTTAGTCCATTAAACCCCCGAATTTCCCAAATTAAAAATATAACTTAATTCTTTATTTTATTCCAAAAATTAGGGTTGTTACATTTTCCAAATATTTTCAAAAAGAAAATTAAACTTATGACCCAACTTTAATTATAACTAAAGGAAAAAATATTAGGGTCGTTACATTACTTCCCCTTAGAGAACTTTCATCCATGAAAGTTCACTAAACCATGAATAACTCCGGGTAGGGAGAACGCATATCCTCTCCACGTTCCCAAGTGGCCTCTCTAACTGCTTGGTTTCTCCAAAGAACCTTTATAAAACTGATTTCTTTGTTTTTTAACCCTTTCTTATCACTATCCATTATCTCCACGGGTTCTTTTCGAAACTCAAAACTTTATTCAAATTCAACGGTGCATAATATATGATGTGCATTGGATCATGCACGTATTTTCTGAACATAGAAACATGAAAAACATCATGAACCTTTGATAATGCTGGGGGCAAAGCCAACCTATAGGCGACTGATCATATCCTTTCAAGGATCTCAAAAGGCCCTAAAAATCTTGGCTTAACTTCTATTTAGAACCAAATCTCATAACACCTCTCAAAGGTGCTACTTTCAAGAACACATGATCTCCAACCTCAAACTCTAAGATTCTTTTTCTCATATCAGCATAACTTTTCTGTCGACTCTGAGTAGTAAGCATTTTGGCTCGTATCTTTTGCACCGCATCATTATTCAACTGCAACAACTCAAGACCTATCAACTTTCTCTCACCCACTTCTTCCCAAAAAGCAGGTGATCTGCAATGTTTGCCATACAAGGCCTCGAAATGTGCCATCTCAATAGTAACCTGATAACTGTTGTTGTATGCCAATTCCATCAAATATAACCACTTATCCCAGCTACTTGGAAAGTCAATAAGTCAGGCTCTCAACATATCCTCTAGAGTTTGATTGACCCTGATTGTCTGTCCATCAGTATGTGGATGAAAATCAGTACTAAACTTCCAAGTAGTACCTAACCCTTCCAGAAGACTTTTCCAAAATCGCGACTTGAAGCAAGTATCTCTACCTGAAACTATACTTACCAGGACTCCATGATATCTCATAATCTACTCCAAATACAGCGTTGCCCATTTCTCAACTGAATAATCTAGGGCTCCGGGAATGAAATGAGAGCACTTGGTAAGTCTGTCCACGATCACCCAAATCACGGTGTACCCTTTAGGTGTCTTCGGTAGTCCCGTAATCAAGTCAATCGAGACGTTGTTCCACTTTCACTCAGGCACACTCAAGGGTTGCAACAAACAAGTGGGTTTCTATCTTGGCGCTTTCACTTGCTGACATGTTAAGCTTTTACTCACGAACACCGCTATGTCTCTGTTCATGTTATTCCACCAGTAACATTGCTGCAAGTCTTGATACATCTTAGTGCCTCCTAGATGCCAAGCAAATGGCGAACTATGCGCTTGAGACAACTACTCGATTCTAATCTCGGGAACTATAGGAACTACCAACCTCAGTCGGAATTGCAAACCACCATTAAAAACTATTGACCACTCACTGCCCTCCTTGACGTGAACTCTATCGAACAGAACACTTAACTCAGGCCATTCTGTTGGGTCTCAATGATTCTTTGTCTCAAAGTGGACTAAATGGTCAACCTGGCTAGTTTTGTTGTAGCTTCATTAACTAGAACAATTCCAGTCTTATCCGACTCTCTCTAAAACTCCACCTTGGTTATTAACAACGCTGCTGACCTTGGTGCCTTTCTACTTAGTGCATCTACAACTACGTTGGCTTTACAAGGGTGATACAAGATTTTGCAGTGGTCGGGTTGTCGAAGCCCGCCAAATAAATTACTGATTTCTAAATCTAAGTTGTAGAAATAATGGAACCAGGTCGAATCCCAAAGGAACTATGAATTAATTTCTCAATGTTAAAAAAATAATTAAAAACGGGATTTTAATGTTTGAACAAAATTCTAAATGAACATTAAAATTTAATAAAACAAACAATTATACGAAAGAAAATCTAATTCAAAGATTTGATTAACACAATTGTAATTTTCTATCATCGGCTAAAAATATAATAATAGATATATCACATTCAAGAAATTAGTCTACCTATTTGGAAAAGTCAGAATAAGTAGTTGTTCTCTGTTTAATTGACCATGACCTAGCATCAAACTCAAACTTACTGTATAATTTATTGGGCACGATAGCGTTCCATACCAATTAAACAATAGCATTGAAATTAATGAGAATGACTAAACCAAAAGTTAACTAATCGAGATAGCTGCAAATCAATTAATTTTGTTTAATTGTTTCCTTAAGGTTTATTATGCAAGCTGTATAATTTAGAATAACCACAATTATACACACATAAGCCAACCCTTTGCTACAGGATAATCATTTGAAATATTTATACATATCACAAAATCATATATAGCACTAATCAATTGATGATAAACTAAGTCGTCAATTTAATTTACCAACAATTAATCATAAGAATAAGAACAAAAACAATTAATTCTGGAATTGTAACAAATTCCATTTGGGCTAAAACCTCACAAATTATATGCAAAACTTACTACTCAGGGTGGTAGCAAGTCGGGTAAGTTGTCAGGAAACACATCGAGAAACCTCGAACTACTGACACTTCTTAGACCGGTAACTTAGAGCCATCTCCTTCTGAGATTGAGGCTAGAAACTCCAAGCTCCATTACTCAAGAACTTATTTGCTTTCAAGGCAGTAACCAACTTAGGGCATTCTCTGTTATTTGTCCTTTGAATTTAAAACTCAACCCCAACAAGGGATAAAAGTTCACCTCGCCGACAAGGGATAAAAGATCACCTCTTTGGTGCGACAATCAATTACTGGATGATGCTCATACAACTAATCCTTCGCAAAATGATATTGAACTCACTCATGTCTAGTACTATGAGTGTAACGCCAAAGGAACGACAAAAAACATCTAACTTGTAGGCCTTAGCCTTGTTACAAGTCGACAAGTGCACTCCTGATGGAGTGGCTATAACTAATTCGAACCCCAAGAGTTCTATCTCCAAACTAGCAGTTATCATAAAACATGCAGATATAAAGGAATGTGTGGAACAAGAATCAAACAAAACATACGTTAAGTGTCCAAGAATAGATAGCGTAGCTGGCTGGTCAGCCTCTCACCGGGTGGTAGCATAGACTCTACCTTACTCTGCTCTTTTCTCGGCTCTGCAGTTCTACCAAATCTCCTAGAGGAGTCCTTAGTGTGCAGTACTTGGTAAAGTGACCTTTCTTACCACACTAATAACAAATCCTCTTTCTGGACTCAGACTGCCTAGAATGCCTCTTCCCATAACTCGTATACTCTCTGTAGGTACATTCTGTATTACCTCATTCTGCTGCCCAAATTTCTCTCCATGTCTGACTTTCAATTGGTACTGAACCGACCTCTTTTCCGCTGCCTTGTCATAGGATTTCTTGTTCTGCTCTCTAGACCCGAATGGCCTGGTCTCAAATTTTCTCTTCTGCCTCTGACTACTCTCAATTGTTTTAAACTTGATCCCCTTAGCCTTAGATTTATTTTCAAGCTTTCTGTCTAAGGTGACATGTGTTTTTAACATCTCGGGCTCATACGCATCTACATCTCCTTGAATACCAGGGTGCAACCCGGTTAAAAAGTAACCAATCTTTTGTTCCTCAGTACAAATCAGCTCATCAGCATAATGAGCCAAGTCGTTGAACCTCTACTCATAAGCAATCACGGTGTAATCTCCCTGCTGAATACTTGAGAATTCTGCGATTTTGGCTCGCTTTAGCGGTGGTGTAGTACATGTCAAAAAACATCCTCTTAAATTCATCCCGGGTCAAAGGTGCTGAATCAGCTGGTCACCTCTTTATCTCTTGCATATACCATGCCTTGTCTTTTCGTTGCAAGGCAAAAACTACGCATTTGACTTGCATTCTTTCAGTAAATTCCATGTGTCTGTCTTCATGTAGGACAATCACTCTTCAGCATCTAAAGGGTCCTTTGATACCCCCCATCAAAATCCTTAAGGCCGAACTTCCTTAACTCTTTTAACAGCTTCGCATTTTCAGACATAGATTGGCCCTTTCTAGCCTCTCTTTTCCTTCAAGTCGCTTGGGTGGCTTGTGCAAAAAATGTCGCAAAAGTTGACACTATGATACGTGTCGATGGAACAGAACGCAACGCTCAACTCACGTCTGAGTCATTCCCAGTTTCAGGGAGCCTGTCATTCCCTGAATAACTTCTTCAACCGCTTCCTGAATCATGGCTTGGATCTTAGTCAGGGCTTCCATACTTAGCCCAGGAAATGCTGACGATGCTCCCTATGCTGCTTGTGATGCTGAACTTGACTAGACGATCTAGTCCTTCTAAGAACAGATGGTAACCCTTCACCTCGGCTACCTCATCTACGACATCCACTAGTAGAAGTCCTCGTAACCCAGTCAGACATGTTTAAAGTCTGCAATCATAAACTTAAATCACTAAGTTCTACTCCTCTCTAGTGGTCTCTAAGGCTCATACACAAGATAAATAATAACATAAGAACAATGACATGGCTCAATCAAGAATTATAACAAACAATAATCACAATTCATTTTGAAATCATAGAATCTCAAAACTTATACAAGATATTCATGCTTTTAAACTCAACCCTTACTAACGTACCTGATGGCGACCGACTGTTGTGAACCATGAGACTCAAAACGACTTACGAGGTAAGTCATTCTACATTATTAGTGACTCTATGCTCTGATAATAACTATAAGAACATGACGCGACACATAGTCATGTCTGGAGCCTGGCCCTCTTATGTATGCATAAACAGTAATAAAAACTATAACCAGAGACATGCTAACTCAATACTCGCATTTTATTAAAAAAAGTAAAAGTGACTAATAATTAAAATGGAGTTCATGGTACCCTTAATCAGTGAAATAAAATAGCTAAAATAATCCCCTATCATGTCTCTCAATCTTTAAATAGTTCATGCTTAAATATTATTGTAAATAAAGTGCATTTAAAAGACTAAAAAACATAATGCAATACGTCCATGATGACACCAGGTCCAGCTCAACCATCTCCGTCCATCTTGCTGGTATCTAGAGGGAAACCACAATGAAAAGGGTGAGTTTCGAAACTCAGTAAAGGGTCTCAGCATGGGATATACATGAACACATTAATGAATGAAAGCATGAATACATGTTGTCTCAAGTACAATCGCATATATCTGGGTAACCAATGCTAGTGTAAGGAACAACTTTTCGCCTTAACCATCATTTTCCGTCGCCTTAGCCTACAGCGACGGGATATGTTCCGTCGTTAGATCTGTCGCTTTAGCTTTCTCGCCTTAGCCTAAAGCGACAGAAGAAGAATTCAGTCGCTGTTTGGTCACCATCGGCGACAGAAGTGAAATTTGTCGCCTTAGAAACCTAAGGCGACAACGGTTGTCTCTGTCGCTTTAGACCCCTAAGGCGATAGAGCTCTTCCGTCGCCTTAGGTGATCTTGTTTAAGATGTCTAAGGCAACGAAGTATGTTTCCGTCGCCTTAGATGCCTATAGAAACATAGTTCTTCTATCACCTTAAGTGATTTTGTTTTTTTTTTTTAGTTAATTATTTTTCTTGTGTGGTTTTTTAAAAGAAAATATAACTTCAAAATCCAAAGACATAAAAGGAATTCAATGCTGAACATTTCCATAAATATAGACATTCAATCCAAATAAAGTCTTGAAATTAAATGTAAAATAAAGTAATGTTAAACAAAATCCAAGAAATGAAATGTAAATAGAAGTTTACAACTTTCTTTAGAGATGACATTTTTTTGAAATGTAAAAAAGCCTCCAAACATCCTAGAGATAACATGATCGAGATGGCGATGACATGCATTCAGGTCCGATCAAGTTTGACCTACAATAAGCCAAAATAATATGAATGTTAGAAAAACTTGAATATCGAGAATAGAACATAAACTAAATTATTTCTAGAAATTTCAACAACATGACATCGTATTTTGAATTTACCCAAAAATTTTGAACCTGTAAAAAGAACATATATTCAAAAATAAAACTTATCTTTACTACAGGATAGGTAGAACAAAATTTAAACAAGTTTGTAATCAATATTAAAAATTGAAGCAAAAACTTTACCTTTTTACTTGGATGACGAGCCACCACCGTCGAGTCTCTTCAATATTTTACTGTCATAAACATAAACAAAGTACAAATGCATCTATTATATGAATAAGGCTAGCATTACTACAAGCTAGCAATAAAAACAAACAAGTTAATATAAAAAATCGGTCCAAATCGACGAACCGAACCAAATCAGTTGGTTTGATTCAGTTTTTACTTCTTAATCTAAACAAACGATCAATTTTCCAAAACCGATTAACATCAGTTCAGTTTTCGCTTCCAAGAATTGAAAGTCCGAAGGAACCGAACCGATTTTCACTTGTTGCATTCCATTTCACTTTTGTTGATTTTACAAACAAACCCCTCCTTATAAAAAATTAATAGCAATTCACCCAATTTTGCAAACAAATGCATACTAAATAAATAATGGCAAAACACTCAAGTTATCTATTGTATAAAGAAAGCACAAAAACAAAACAAAAGACAAAGAATTGTAACAAAAATCTCAAAACAGCAAGTATAAACAAGAATAGATTGAAGATAGTTTTTCTTAATCATCATTATTTAGATCAAGAAATAAGATAACAATATTCAACAAAAATCATTATCCACTTTTACCAACAAAAAACATAACTCTAACATTATGAAATCAGATTCCAAACAATTTGATAAACACAAACAAATTGACCAATATAATTAAGAAGATCTCAAAACTAAGCAGTACCGAGTTCGAAGTTTGGAGATGACGGAGATTGACGGAGGAGCAGCGGCAGAGGAGCGCCGGCGGTGGTGGTGGAGGGGTGGTGAGATTTTGAGAGAGTTTGAGGGTTTGGTGAGGGAAAGTTAGAAAATAAAAAAAGACGGCGATTGTGTGTTCTGTAATAGAGGCTACGACAATGGAATAAAGTTTTGTCGCTTAGCCTCTTCAAAAAATAAAAACGGAGGTTAAGGCGACGAAACTATAATTATCTGTCACCTTAGCCTTCCGTTTTCCCTAACATTTCCGCTTTTGGGGGGAAAATAAAAATTTGTAGGGGACCTAAGGCGACGAGGCCGGTTTCGTCACCTTAGTCTCTTTGAAAATTAAAGAAAGATGGAAGGCTAAGGTGACGGAACGGTAAGACTCCGTCGCTTAAGCATTTCTTTTTCCTCATGTTTTCGATTTTGGGAGGGAAAATGAAATCATTTTGGGGGATCTATGGCAACGCAGCCACTGTTCGTCGCCTTAGCCTTCCATTTTCCCCCCACTTTTTCGATTTTGGGGGACCTATGGCGACGTATCCTTGATTCGTCGCCTTAGCCTCGTCGTTTTTCTAAACCAAAAAATAAAACATCAAACCTGAAGCAACGGATGAGATGCTGCGTCGCTATAACGCAAGGCTACGGCGACAGAAGACAAGTTTCGTCGCTGAAGTCTGGGGCTAAGGCGACAGAATATCATTTGCGTCGTTGTACGTTGATAGACAAACGCATTGTTGGCTTAAGCTGAGTGGCTAAGAAGACGGAAACGGCATTCTGTCGCCTTAACCTTAGGATACAGCGACAGATCTAATTTTCTGTTGCCGTAGGTGTTATAAAGCAACGAAATGTACCGCCTTCTCCGTAGCTTCCGTCGCCTAAAGCTATTTTTCTTGTTGTGTTCGGTGAGTTGAAATAATCTGGTTGCCGCCAAACTTCGAGCACTTGCACGAAGAGGTAGTACAAGCACCCTTCGTAGTGGGATATCACCCACACCTCTACTTCTAGACACAACACCTGGAAAAGGTCAAGCGAACTGTTGGTAGGTATGGCTAACCGAGTGCCCATCTGATCCCTGACACTACCGCGATGAGCAATATCATCTTATCGTCCGACACTTGACAGATCCCTTATCCAAGTCTAGTAGTTAAAACACCTCTATCCTTAGCCGTATTTCATGCTCTACAACACAACCGATCCCCTTTGGAGAAAATAACTCAAGATTAAACTCGTTCGGTCCCATTTGGAACACCTCATCCAATAACGTGCTCGATTCCCTTTGGAACACAACTTTTAAATAGTTTAATAATCTCAAAGAATAGAGACAAACAAGTTATTACATGTTGGTTTTTATCTCCAAATTTCGTAAATGAGGGCACAACACATTAACATACACGTTCGAGAATCAGTTAACATCATATAACATACATTGAACATAATCAACTTTGAGACGTGCTGAAGTATTATCACATTGAACTTATACTGGGGAAAGAGTCGCTTACCTTGACCTGAAGTTGCTCAAAACAGCCCTTGAAACATGAATCTCGGGTCCCCTGAAGAATCCTCACCTAAAGGTGCCCATACAAGACAAACGAGTGAGAATTTGGACCTAAAACCTTAAAAAATGGACTCAGGCATAGAGTTTACCTTAGGGGTAAAAATTGGATTTTTTCGGTCACCGAAGATGGTGGTCCTTGAGGTACAATCAACAGTGAGTGAAAACTCAGGTTTGAATGCATGTGGGCTTGGCTTGGAGAAGCAAGCGAGGATCCGTAATGCTCGGGTTGGTTCGGATTGAGCGTGATCTTGGTTCTACGTGAACTGTAGGCTTGGGAACCCGACCTCCAATACGAAGGCGCAATTGTAAAAGTGGTCCAATGAATACGGTACGGGTGTGAAAAAATGGGTGGTCGTAGACATGATTGGCGTAGACAAAGGCAGACGCTGATTGTGGGAGAAAATTGGTGGTGGACGCGTGGCTCGTTATGGTTCGTGGCTCTGACTGCTGCTCTGACCTTTCTGACGACGGCGCTTTCGGATCTGTGCTTGCACGAAAAGAAAAGAAAACTACTCTACACTGAATGGTGGCTTGGAAAAAGGTAGTTTGGTTCAAATAATTAGGGTGTAATGACCCACTAACCAACTTTTAAAATTCAGTTTTTTGCTAAATTTGTCATGTAGTGCAGAATGTACTATTTTGCCCCTCTTAGCCCAAAATTACCAATTTAGCCCTTCTTTTCCAAAACCTCTTAATTAACTTCAAGGGTAATGTTGTCCAACCACTTCTATTCATTTCATTTTCCAAATCTTTTCAAAAAGAAAATTAAACTTATGACCCTACTTTAATTATAATTAAAGGGAAAAATATTAGGTTCGTTACAAAAAGTCAAACTGATCTTACTAGTGCATATTGATTTCAATTTATCATTAATGATGCGACTCGAGAAAGGCAGTTGTTAAAGTTAGTAGTTTTTCACTTCTTACCATTATGTTCGATGTTATAACATTCATAACCTAATCTAGTTGACTTTCGAAGCAAGTGAACTTGTGTTATTTGTTACTGTTATCTTGTTAGATTGTTGTTGTTTATTTTAGCCTTTACCATTTCATATTAGAATTAAATCATTTTGCCCACACAATTCTTCCACGTTGATTTAAAAGTGAACTAAATCCTCAAGGAAGAATGACCTTTTAAAAAGTATTCAAACACGACTACAATTAAAATTGTGAATACTTGCACATTTGACTTTATTTAGTATTATTCTGACAAAATATGATTGCACAAGCATTGCGAATTGAGGTAGGATAAGGTTGGAACAAGTTTTTTGCGCCATTATCGTGGATTTGTATATTCAATTTTTACTTTTCAGTCTTGTGTTGAGAATTTTAATCATTTGAATGACTGATTTCTATATCATTTACTTTAACAGGTTGCTAAGTGTATGAATGAAGCAGCGCGTGTAGATGAGTTTATAGTTGATGAAGAACTAGAACGCAATTTGAGAGGGAGAACCAACAGCATAATGGTAGTAATTCCAGGTAATTCTAGACTAGTTATTAATCTTAATGCTGATGAAATGAATGAAAATCCAATTATAGTTGCCAATGATAGGGAACGATCACTTAGAACCTATGCCTTATGTGGTGTTAATGAGTTAGATTGAGGAACCATAAGACTAGAAATCACAGCTAAATCTTTTGAATTAAAACTTGTATGTTCCAAATGTTGCAATCAATAGGACAATGTTAGGTCATTGTCGTAGAAGATCCACACTAGCACTTAAGAGCATTCATGAATGTGAGTGATTCATTTAGGATCCTTGATGTGTCAAAAGATAGTTTAAGATTGAGTCTGTTGCATATTGAGTGATAGATAGTTCTAAAGCATGGTTAGACACTTTACCTGCAGAAGATATAGCCTCTAGGACCATGCTAGCTGCTAAATTTTTACTCAAATATTTTCCATTGACCAAAAATATGAAAATAAGAAATGAGATTATGAATTTTAAGCAAGGAGATGAAGAATCCATTATTGAAGCATGGGAAATATTTAAGGGATTGTTGAAAACATGTCCACATCAAGGAATTCTATTTTGTGTTCAACTGGAATATTTCTTCTACAGACTGGATCCTTATTCTAAGTTAGTTTTGGATGCTTCAACAGATGGTGCTCTATTTTTAAAGACATACAATGAAGCTCATGAAATTTTGGAAAGGATTGCTCAGAACAACTATCAGTGGAAAAATGTTGGCGGAAAGAAAGGTACAATGGAAACAAAAATAAAGCTTGAAGGATTGTTAGCCGTAAATGCTCAGGTTGTAGCCATGATTAATACATTGAAAATTCTACAAAAGTGCGATTGTAGCTTTTGTTCAACCTGTTGTTGTAGAACAACCTATTGCTCTAGTTCCAACTTTATCAGAGTTTACTTCTACATTTAAACATATGGAAGAGATGGTCATCATTGCGATGTTTATCCTTAAAATCCAGCATTAGTGATGTATATTGATCACATGCATAATCATTATGTTAACTCATATAATTATTAAAGAAAATATAAACCATGGGGAAATCAAAAGGCGAATTTGAATCAAGGATCATATCAACAAAACTATAAGAAACCATTTGAAAAACCTCTAGGTTTTGGTAATCAAAATGTTTCTTGTAATCACGGATATTCGTCAAATCAAAACATTCCTAACCAAAAACCTATTACACCTCAGAAAACCAGTGGAAATACAATAGAAACTTTGGTTAAAGGGTATATAACGAAGAATGCAGCTATGATTTAGATCCATCAATCTGCATTAAAGAATTTGGAAATTCAAATGGGTTAGTAAGCCAATGAACTTAAACAAAGACCTCAAGGTAAATTATCTTTTGATACTGAGTCATCATCATTAAGGTCAAAGAATAAAGAGCAAGTTGAAGCAATTGAAGTTATTTTGTAGCGCAAACAATTGATTCAAAGGTCGAGAGCATAAATAAAAAGTGAAAGCAATCAAGAAGAGAAAAGTGAACCCGAGTAGAATGAAGATAGAATAGGAGAAAGCAGAAAACATTGAGATGACGTTGATTGAGACTTTAGAGGAATCCGAAAATGAGGAAAACACTAAGGAAATAAAAGTAGAATAGAAGAAAAACACAAAAGAAGTGAGTGGAACATGGAGTAGCAAGACTGCAACAAGAGGTAAATAAATTGAAATAACAAAATTTGTGCCTTCATCACCACCATTTCTTTAGAGGTTAAAGAAAAAGAAGTCAGAAGAAACACACATTGAAAAATTCAGAGACACATTGAGAGGAATTCATATTAACCTTTTATTGGTGGATACGCCGAAGCAAATACCAAATTACATGAAATTTTTTAAGGAAGCATTGACAGAAAAGAGTAGATTAAAAGAGTTGAAAGTTGTATCATTAAATGAGAAGTGCAGTGCCATAGTTAAAAACAAGATTCTGGACAAGGAAGGTGAACTAAGAGCATTCACTATACCAATTTCAATTGGAGTTCAACATCTAGGACACCATTGTGTGACCTAGGAGTAAATATTAACTTGATGCCACTGTTTATCTATAGAATATTTGGGTTAAGAAAGACTTGACCCACATATTACAATTAGGGGTCGTTCTATCACGCAACCTGAAGGGATGTTAGAAGATGTGTTAGTCCAAGTAGATAAATTCATTTTTTTCAGCTGACTTCATCATAGTGGATTGTGAAGTTGATAGAGATATCCCGGTCATCTTAGGTAGGCCATTTTTTAAAACGAAAAGAACTGTCGTTGATGTTTATGAAGGCACAATGATCTTAAGAATGAATGACAAGCAGATACATTTCAATATCTTTAACCATATAAGATATCATACCAAAGCTGAAAAGTGTGCAACTATAAATTTGATTGATGAATAAGTCGAGGAAGTGATGGAAACTAACATGCGACAACATCATGATTTGGAGAATGTTATAGTAGAGGAGTTGGAAGAAGGGAATAAGAACAGAAACAAAGTTGAAATCTGTGAAGTTTATGAGAATGTGATGAAGTTTGAGTTGCTCAATCTCAATGATAGATGATCACCACCTATGAAACCTTAAATAGAACAGCTGCTCAAGTTAGAATTTAAATCATTACCTATACATTTGAAATATGTGTTTTTGGGGGGAATAGAGAGACCTAACCAATCTTAATTTCTGCAAAGTTGTTTCAAGGGAATGAAAAAAAATTATTCGAGATGCTGAGAAATACAAAAAGGCCATTGGGTGGACTTTAGCTGACATTCAAGGAATTAGCCCAACCTTTATATGCATAAGATTAAATTGGAAGATGATGAATTCAAGTCAGTAGAACACTAAAGAAGGCTAAACCTAGTAATGGAAAAGGTTGTAAAGAAAGAAGTGATCAAGTGGTTAAATGTTGTGGTAATTTATCCTATATTCGACAATAATTGTATGAGCCCAGTACAATGTCTATTGAAAAAGGGAGGTGTTACTGTGGTTAAAAATAAGAAGAATGAACTGATTTCTAGTGGTACTCTAACAAGATGGCGTGCATGCATGGATTATCGAAAGCTCAATAAAGCCATGAGAAAGGATCATTTTCAATTTTTGTACATTGATCTAATGTCGAATAGAATGGCAGGAAATGAGTATTAATGCTTTCTAGATGGATACTCATGCTATAACCAGATCATCATTCATCCATAGGACCAAGAAAAGACGACATGTACCTGTCCTTATAAAATTTTTGCATTTAGAAGAAAGTCATTTGGGCTCTGTAATGCCTCAACGACATTTCAAAAATGCATGATGGCGATCTTCTCAAACATGGTGGAACGATCGTAGAGGTTTTCATGGAAAAATTTGCAATAATAAAGGATTCATTTGATTCATGCTTGAAAATTTTGGAAAGCGTGCTACAGAGATGTGAAGAGACAAACCTAGTTCTCAATTGGGAGAAATCTCATTTCATGGTTATAGAGGGGATAGTCTTCGGGCATAATATTTCTAAAGAAGGGATTTAAGTTGACCAAGCAAAAGTAGAGATCATTGAGAGAATGAAATACCGAGAAAAGTGTCAAAGATGTTAGGAATTTCCTAGGACATGCCGAATTTTATAGGAGATTCATTAAAAGACTTTTCAAAACCATTATGTCTTTTGCTAGAGGAAAATTGTGTCATTAATTTTAACGAGGCTTGCATGTCTGCATTTAATTTCTTGAAAATTGCACTAGTATCATCATCGATTGTCACTGTTCTGGATTGAGAAAAACTATTTAAAATTATGTGTGATGATAGTTGTCACGATCATGCTTGTCCAGGGCGTGTTTCCCATGGTCGTATGCCTTGACACCTCATGTATGCTCATCCATGGTTTGTTGCACATGGCTGCATGCATTTGCAACCCCTCGTCATCATGCTTTCTAGTGTAGGCTTTTCTTATATCGTTACCCTTGTCTCTTGTCATTTTGTGTGTCGCGACACTCTGTATGACTCCTCTCCATTTTGATATGCAAGTCTGCCATAATATGCCAAAGTGTACTATAGGGGGTAGTGAACTCTCACCAAGTTATATGTTAACATCTTTGGTCTAAATTCCTGTAAAGTGCTCGTGGTATATAACCTTTCAAAATTATTTCTAAAATCATTTTTTCAAAATGTTTTTCTCGCAATCCAAGATGAAGGTTTCAGAGAGAGCCCATTCGTGCCAACGATTTTTTGAAGTTGTCCCATGAAGCTTGTTAATGTGCTAGAACAGGCGTGACATGATCACTTTGCCTTATAACAAAGTACGATCGTGATAGTTGGTATCATAGTCGAAACGGTTCAAAGAAAGTTGCTTGGTCAATTATGTCTTCTAATAAGCAACTAGGTAACAATATAACCGACTGGTCGAGATAGAAAAGCATATGCTCTACCTTATTGAAGTCCTAGATAACATTCAATTCTTAGAATCTTGAGTGAGCGAGATTGAGGCGAAGACAAAACAGATTGACGTGGTAGCTGGCCGCATGGACAGAATGTCGGTTCAAGAGTTAATGTAGAGGATTATGACCCTAGAAGAGAAAGTTTCTCGTCCCACCGTATTTCGAGCGAGATGATAGTTCAACAGGCTATGTAACCAATATGAAGGAGCACGTCGATGTCCTAGGCACCTCTTAGAAGACGATAATTAAAAGGGTCATAGATCTTTCAGAGGACATAAAAGTCTCGTTTGACCTCTTCAATGCTTAAATTGAAGACCTAAGCAATAAGCTAAACCTCACCATGAAAACGCTAGGGAACAATGGCTCGAATAGGGGCACAATTCAATTAAACAAGGTGAAATTTTAAAGCCAAAACCATTATGTGGCGTTCGCGACGGTAAGGGTCTAGAAAACATCATATTCGATTTAGAACAATACATCCGAGCCATGAACATGTCGTCCAACTAATCTAAAATTACGCTGGCAACCATGCATCTAGGTGTATCATTGAATCATGGGAAAAATTAAAGCAAGAGCTTCGATGACCATTTTTCCCCAAAATTGTTGAAATCTCTACAAGTTGCAAGCTAAGAGGGTAGAAACAGACTCGTAGTATTCGAGACTATGTCGAACGTTTTTAGCATTAATGTTGGACATACACGATATGTCCGAGAAAGACAAAGTTTTCTATTTTGTCGAAGGCTTGAAATTGTGGGTGAAAGCAAAGCTATGCGAACAAAGAGTACAAGACCTTGCAACTGCATATGCGGTGGCAAAACAACTGTATGACCTAAATTCTGGCCCATCTCAAGAGGTAAGAAAGAACCCCAGTTCCTCGAGCAACATGAAAGTTACCACTCGCTTCACCTCACCTAAAAGTGGTGGAGGAAATAGAATGAACGAAGGAAATCGAAGACCCTTCAAACCTAGGGGAGGATACCAAGGGCGAAAGCCATACCAAAATCGACCCCAAAGCTACATCATATGCAAGGGGCACATCAAACATTTGAGTCCACAAAAAGGGCGGCCCTTTTAGCCTTCGAAGCCATATTTGACACTAACTCTAAGATAACCACTGAGCCTACCGAGTCGAGTATGCCATGGAAAGAAAAGGACGAAAATCCTTGCATATGAGCCTTATTTCTATCTGCCTACAAAATAAAATGGTCCAATCTGAAGAGCCCTTAGAATGCGAGCTGATATATGTCGATGTGTGGGCTAACCAAAAGTCGACAAAGAGTACCATTATCGAATTTCGAGCCACCCATAATTTTATGATCAAAAGCGAGATGCGCTAACTAAGATTACCATAGGACTGAGATACAAAGAAAATGAAACATGTTAATTCGGCATTTTGCCCATCATAGGCGTCGTTAGAAGGGCGGAGTTAAAGATTGGGGATAGAGAAGAATAGATGGACTTCGTGATTATCAAGATGGATAATTTTGATGTTGTCCTAGGGAAAGAGTTCCTCTTGGAATACAAAGTCATCCCGATGCCTCATCCCGATGCCTCATCCCAAATGCTTGGTCATCACAACATCAAGCCCTACTATCATCTAAGTCGTCATCAAACAGATGAACAGTATAAAGATGATCTCGATCTTTCAAATGAAAATAGGGCTCGCTCAAAACGAAGCAACATTCATGGCCATCTCAATGATGGAAAAGGTTGTCACAAAAGAATTCGTCCCTACAGGAACTCAACGTGTTCTAGAAAGATATCATGACGTTATGCCTGACTCTTTACTAAAGACTTTATCTCCGCGTAGACGGACTCATCATGAAATCGAATTACATCGGGGACTAAACCTCCACAAAAAATGCTTATAGAATGACTCCTCCCTAATTGGCCGAGCTCAAGAACAACTGGATGAACTATTAAGTGTAGTGTTCATTCGGCCTTCTTAGGCTCCTATCGGGGCTCCAATCTTATTCCAGAAAAAAGAAAGATGGCAGCGTTTGCCTATTTATCAACTATCAAGCTCTAAACAAGAAACATTGTATGCAACAAATACTCATTACCGATCATAACTGATATATTTTATTGACTCTATGGTGCAAACTACTTTTCAAAACTAGACATTTGATCGGGATACTATTAAGTTCACAATGTAAAAGGGATGAACCAAATACCACATATGTGACCAGGTATGGGACATTCGAGTTCCTCGTGGTGCCCTTTGGTCTCACCAACGCCCTAGCTACCTTCCACCCTCATGAACCAAGTGTCTCATGAATACTTTGACAAATTTGTGGTGGTCAACCTGGATGAAAACTTAGTCTATAACTCAACCATGGAGGAACATCAAATACATCTACAACTTGTCTTCGAGAAACTAAAGAGGAAGCAGTTGTAAGTGAAAAGAGAAAAATGCCCATTTTCCTTGGAATGCATAAACTTTTTAGAATATGTGATCAAATGCGAAAAGATGGGCATGAACGATGAAATAGTCAAGGCCATACGCGATTGGAAGATACCGACTACTGTTACGAAGTTATGTTCCTTCCTTGGATTAGCAAATTACTATAGGCAATTCATTGAAGAATTTTCAAGGCGGACTAGACCTCTTATCGATCTCTTAAAGAAAGAATTGAAAGGGAGTTGGACTTTGAATGTCAAGAAGCTTTCGAAGATTAGAAGAAGGCCACGATTGAAGGACCGGTACTTAGAATTGCCGATGTTACCAAACCCTTCGAGGTCGAAACAAATGCCTTTGATTTTTCTTTGGGTGGTGTCCTTCTACAAAACGGTTACCTAATCGCTTACGAAAGCAAGAAACTTAATGATGTAGAAAAGAGGTATGTCGCCTCTGAGAAAGAAATGTTGGCCATGATCTACTTCCTAAGAGCCTGAAGATAATATCTCTTAAGAGCCAAGTTCACTGTTAAGACCGATGTTAAGACCAATAATAATTCCATTTTCCACTTCTTCAACCATCCTAGATTGTTATCAAAGTAGGCTCGATGGCAAGAATACTTAGTGGAATTTGACTTCCAATTTGAACATAAACCTATGAGGGCAAACCAAGTAACCGATGCCCTAAGTCGGAAAAGCGAATATGCGACCTTGTGCATGTTAGCCCAACTACAAGTAAATAGGCTTAATGAAACCGTACAAGAAAGGATACGTGAACTTCTACATGACGACCTAGCAGCTCAAAGCATTATTCAGTTAGCAAAACAAGTAAAAACTCTCCAATTTTGGGTAGAAGACGACCTTCTTTCAACCAATGGTAACAGGCTATATATGCCTTGTTCGAGAAACCTCAGAAAGGTGTTATTGAAAAAATGTCACAACAACCTATGGGCTGAACACACAAGTTGGAGAAGGATGTACACACTATTGAAATGGGAGTACTATTAGCCAAACCTCCATGGGGATATCATGCAATTCACAAATACTTGTCTTATTTGTCAATAAGACAAGGTCGAGAGATCAAAAGTAGCAATGTTGTTAGAACCCATATTTGTGCAAACTAGACCTTAGGAGAACGTCTTACTCGACTTCATTACCCATCTCCCAAAGGTAGAAGAGTTAAAAGTTATTTCTTGTAATCATTGATCGAGTTTCCAAATATAAAACCTTCTTGTAATCATTGATCGAGTTTCCAAATATGCAACCTTCTTGTAATCATTGATCGAGTTTCCAAATATGCAACCTTTGTCCCCACTCTGAGAATGTGCTCCACCTTGATGACAGCTTAGCTATTTTTCAAGAATGTTGTTAAATTATGGGGAGTTCTAAAAAACATCATGAGCGAGAAGGATGGACGTTTTACTCGGTCGTTATGGACAAAGTTATTTCGGCTCCTAGGTTCAAACCTGAATATTTGCTCAAGCTATCACCTGCAAACGAATGGTCAAACTGAGTGGTTCAATAGTATGCTCGAAGAGTATATGTGCCACTTCATTGATGTGTTATATGTAGCTTAATGCAGCTTTAATTGCCAAAATAGCTCGTCAATGGGTAAAACCCCCTTTGAGGTAGTATGTCAAAGAAAACATCTTATATTCCACGTTATCGACCACCCGTATGCGGGAAATAGACCCTAGGTGTATAACTTTACAAAAGAGTGGAAAAAAGTATGTAGAAGTAGGACGAGCCTATTTGAAGAAACTGTCCAAGCGCATGAAGAAATGGGCAGACAAGCGGCGACACCGAATTCCAAACAGAAGACCAAGTCCTCATTAAGTGGAGTCTAAAGCAATTTTAGTTTTGAGGCAATCGTGACCAACATCTCATGTGAAAGTATGAGAGGCCCTTGAAGTGATAGAGAAAGTCAGGAAGACCTTCTACCAGTGTTAATCTGCCTTCATGGATGAAGATCTACCCAGTGATCCACGTCAGCAGCTTAGAGCCCTACCATCTAGACCTAGATGACAATGATCGCAACAAAGTGTCAAGATGTCAAGTCATCATGAAGGATACCACGGGGAAACACATGAAAGAGGTCCTAGTTGAGAGGACCCGTTAAGTTGGACGTCCAAGAAGCAACATTCAGGAGCTCCTCGTAAAATAGAAAGAACTCACGGATGCTGAGATAAGTTGGGAATGAGTCAAAGACCTGAAGTCGGTCGCGACCCAAATTGCTATTTTTAAAAATATTCAGTTAGCTTAGACGTCAACTAATTAAGTAGAGGATGTCATGATCATGCTTGTCCAGGGCGTGTTGCCCATGGTCGTATGCCTTGACACCTCATGTATGCTCGCCGAAGGCTTGTTGCTCATGGCCCGATGCCTTCGTAACCCTTTGTCATCATGCTTTGTAGTGTAGGCTTTTCTTATGTCGTGTCCCTTGTCCATTGTCATTTTGTATGTCACGACACCTAGTATGACCCCTCGCCATTTTGATATGCAAGCCTACCACAATGTGTCAGAATGTACTATAGGGGGGGTAGTGAACTCTCATCAAGTTATATTTTAAAAGCTTTAGTCAAAATTCCTATAAACTACTTGTGACATATAACCTTTCTAAATGTTTTCTAAAATCTTTTTTCAAATTTTTTTCCCGAGACCCGAGATAGAGGTTCCTAAGACAGCCCATTCGTGCCAATAACTTCCAAAATTCTCTCGTGAATCTTGTTCGTGTGCTAGAACGAGTAAGACACGATCACTCTGCCTCTTAACAAAGTACGACCGTGATACTAGCGACTTTTTTGTAGGAGTAATCTTAGGATAAAAAGGTGAGAAGATAGTCCATCCCATTTATTATGCAAGTAAAAGTTTAAATGAGACATAACATAATTACACAACCATTAAATAAGAGTTACTAGCTGTAGTGTTTGCACTAGACAAATTTAGATCATACCTTGTAGGATCTAAAGTTTGTATATATACTGTTCACGTAGCTATTCAATATCTCGTGAACAAAATTGATGCAAAACCTAGATTATTTAGGTGGGTGTTACTATTACAAGAATTGATGTTGAAATCTTGGACATAAAGGATAGTGAAAATTATGTGGCTGATCATTAATCTAGAATTGAAAATCATAAGTTATGCGTGAGCAATTGAAGATTCGGGAAATTTTCTTGATGAACATTTGCTTGCCATCATGAGTGTTCAGCAATCTGAAACATCGTGGTTTGCTGATTATGTTAACTATTTAGTGAGTGATCTAATGCCAACAAGATTCAGTAGCCATCAAAGAAAGAAATTTTTTAATTAGGTTAAAAGTTATTTTTGGGATGAACCTTTGTTGTATAATCACTATACTTATAATATTATAAGACAATGTGTTACAGAAAGAAAGAGCATTGAAATCTTGAAGGAATGCCACACTTCAGCATATGGAAGACATTTTGGAGGAGTTAGGACTGCAACAAAGATTTTTCAGTCAGGTTATTTTTGACCTAATGTTTTCAAGGATACTCATTATTTCGTAAAGACATGTGATCAATGGCAAAGAAGAGGTAACATTAGGAAACGTGATGAAATGCCCGTGAATTTCGTTTTGAAAGTTGAATTATTTGATGTTTAGGGAATAGACTTCAAATGGGAATGCTTATATACTAGTTGTTATTGATTAAGTTTCAAAATGATGCTAAAATAGTAGTCAAATTTTTACGTAAGCACATATACACGAGATTTAGAACTCTCCAGAGTTGTAATAAATGATGAAGAGACCCATTTTGTGAATAGGCCCTTAGCATCTGTGTTGTGGAAGTATAACATCACCCATAGAATTGCTACAACATATCACCCACAAACCAATGGTCAAGCTAAGATCTCTAATCGATAAATCAAGGCAATTTTAGAAAAAAAGTTGTGAATCAAAATAGGAAAATTGGTCAACATAATTGGATGACTCTCTTTGGGCATAAATAAGATCTTTTAAAACACCACTAGAGATATCACCATACATGATAGCCTTTGAAAAAGCATGTCATTTACCATTAGAACTTGAACATAAAGCATATTTGGCATTGAAGGAATTGAACTAAAATTCAAATTTGTTAGGGCCAGCAAGAATGCTGTAGCTATTAGAATTTGAAGAATTAAAAAAATTCTCCTATGAAAATGCTAAACTTTATAAGGAGAAAACAAAAAAAATGGCAAGACAGCAAGATATTGCCCACGCAATTTGAAGAAGGTCAAAAGCTTTTGTTATTCAATTCTAGATTAAAATTTTTTCCTAGAAAGTTAAAATTTTAAGCGCCAAGACCTTTCATAGTTGTGCAGGTGTTCAAACATGACTCAGGAATAAATAAAAAAGAATCCATTGAATTACAGAGAATTTACTGTTAATGATCATCAACTGAAACACTACTGGGGAGAAGAATTTAAAAAGTAAAATTATTCTCAGCCTTTGACTACAGATTGAAGATGGTTGCACTTAAGCGAAATAGTATTATCGTGCTTATAATTTTTCAGAAGCTCAGCCAGGTCAATACATCAAAATTATAAATATTGTGGATAGTTTTTGTGTGTGTTAATTTTAGATAGATATGTGAAAACTCATTTAAGAAGAAATTTTGAAATTATAGTAGCGTACCTGGTAGTATTTTGTTTTCAATGAGTTTTTTTTCTTTTGAGTGTGTGAGAAATTAATTTTGAAAGTGTTTGAGAAAATAAATTGAAAATAACAAAAGAAGAAAGTGGAAAAAGGCAAGCAATCATAAATTTCTTTTTCGTGTAGAAGAGAGAGTATTGGGGGCCAAAAAATTAGTTGTGTGGCAGAGTTTCTAAGTATTTGATCAGTTTTGTTAGTAGCCCAATCAAAAAGGTACGAACACTACAACAATTTCTTGTATAGATATTGGGCTAGGAAACAATTTCCAAAACATGGAGGTATAGATGCTGAATAGCATAAGATGTCGAGTGTTGTCGAACATCTATTATTGTGGTCGCGTTTTCATTTCTATGACAGGCTATTAAATGACGTTCCACCAGACATCTTTAATGTCTATCATCTAAGAGTTTTATGCCTCACATGTAGAAGATATCAAGCAGCATTTCTAAAGCCCGTGCCAAGATCGAGATCTCTTTTTTTTCCTTTTGTTTTCTTCGTTCGAAGAAACCCCACGCATCTTCTTCCACTTTTTCTTTGCCCATCTTCTACATTCTCCTAGTTCTTCGCCACACCTTCGTTCTCGACCATCTTCATCTGCAAGCTTCAGTTATCTTTGTCTATAAGTTCAAGCTCAAGTCATATCTTTGCCTCGGTCATTTGCTTCATCCTTCATCTTTGTTCTCGGGCATCTTTGTTGAGCTTCGACAACCATTTCTTTACTTCGAGCATCGACAACCATTTCTTCACTCCGACCAAAACTTTGAGAGCTTTAAGCTTTATCTAAGCTTATTTTAGCTAAAAAATCTAGCTATTTCTTCACTTTTTTCTTTGGTTCTTCCGGAGTTTGAGCTCCATTTTAGTGGCATTTTTTATCTTGGGCAATCTCTTTCTCAAAGTAAGCTCCAAGTTTCAACTTCATTCTCAAAGTGAGTTTCTCATTCTTTTGATTATTGCTGTAAATTTTGAACTTCATTGTTGTTCTAAGTTTTTTTTAGCTTGATTTTATGATTTTTAAGTTTATACACTTAGTTTTTTAGTTAGGTTATGTTATTACTTCATTTTATTATAGATTTTAGAAGTTTTTGCAATTAGTTAGTTTGTTGTTTAATTATTTGAATTATTAGTTAAATTTATAATAATTTCATGTAAGTATAATCCTAATTTATTTTCTAATTTTTGGCGGCTAAAATGAGTTTTGGGTTATTGCTCCAAATTCTCTTACAACATTTTGTTTTATGTTTAATTTTTATTTTGGATAAAAAGTTTGATTCATAATATTTCACCGTGATGTATTAGGTAGTTTTCAATTAAGTTGGTTATGGATAAGTCGTGGATGTTTAAAAATCAAATGTCGGGCGAATACGGTTTAGAAGTTGAACTTTTTATAGAGAATTAAGACATTCGAAAGGGACAAATGTCATTTGTTGTCCATGTTTTAAATGTGTGAATATCAAGTCACAAAATGTAATGTACTCAGAGGTCATTTATTTTTTAATGGTATCACTGGAAGTTATAGCACGTGGTTTGGCATAGGGAATTAGTTTCTAGTACAAGAAACATTAAAAATGTTTTAAATGAAGTTGAAGATGAAGATGACGATATGTCGGTGACCCTATAGGGATGTTTGAGGCTGCAAAAGATTATTTTACCTACAAATCTCAAGTAATTGAGGAATCACTAGAAGATGCAAAGAAATCATTATACGTAAATTATAAACATTTTACCAAGATATCAGCATTGATTAAGCTTTATAATTTGAAGGCAAAGTTTGAATGAAGCGATAAAAGTTTCACATAGCTATTGGAATTTTTAAGCATTTGTCTTGTCCAAATAAAATTCTGACATCCATATATTATGCCTAGAGAAATTTAAGTATTTTAGGAATGAAGTATGAAAAGATTCATGCATGTACTAACGGTTATTGTTTGTATCGAAAAGAAATGGCCGATGCAGAACTATGTTCTACTTGTGGAATATCAAGATGAAAGGGTTGGAAGAATGTGAATAAAGATGGGATAAAAAAGATTCAAACAAAAGTAATGTGGTATTTCTCTCTCATTCCATGATTTGAACAAATGTTTGAGAGTAAATAAATTTCTAAGCTATTGATGTGGCATGCTTCTAGTCGTCATGCAGATCAGTATATAAAACACCTAGCTCACACACTATCGTGGAAAAAAGTACATATGAGGTGACCAGATTTTAGTCATGAAACAAGAAATCTTTGTTTAGCCTTATCAAGTGATTAAGTCAATACTCTTTAACATGCATGATCAAAGTATTAGATATAGTTGTTCGCTAGTGATATTCGGGACATACAATTTTTCTTCATGGTTGTGCATGAAACACAAATGATTGATGTCAAATGCATTAATCAATTGACCAAAACAAAATGGAAATGGCATAGATGTTTGTCTTACTCTATTAGTTCATCATCTAAAAATGTTATGGAACACTGGAATTGAATGTTTTGATGCACATCAACAAGAACATTTCACCTTGAAAGCTATTTTTATTATGGACTATTAATGATTTTCCAGCATATGGCAATCTGTGTGGGTGTATTGTTAAAGGGTATCATGCATCTTCGATTTATGGAGAAAAAATAAGATCTATTTATTTATCAAAAGGTAAGAGGATAGTGTATCTCGAACATCAAAAATATTTACCAATGGGGCACCCATATAGAAGACAAAAAAAAAATAATGGAGAATAAGAATTTGAAGTAGCTCTTGAACCATTAAATGATGAAGATGTTCTTGCACAAATAAGTTCTATGAAATTTACATATGGAAAGAGGAAACTCAAAAAAGACCATAATGATAACTCTTATTTGAAGGAAAAATCTTTTTTTTAACTGGAGTATTGGAAATATCTTCGTGTGTGACACTGTTTAGATGTCGTGCATATTGAGAAGAATGTATGTTCTAATATCATTGGAACTCTTCTTGATCTTTAAGGAAACACCGAGGATGGATTAAAAACACATCAGGATATGGTTGAATTGAACATTAGAGCTAAATTGACCCCATAAATGATAAGAAAAATAATATTCTTACCTCCATCATCTTACACACTAACTTGAAACTATAAACTAGATATATGTGTAACATTAGTTAATATTAAAATGCCTAAGCCATTCATCAAACATAAGCAAATTAGTGTCCCTTACGGATTTGAAACTTTGCGGCCTTAAATCGCCGACTGTCACGTTTTGAAGCAACAACTTCTAACTATAGAAATTTGTAGTGCTCTACCTAAACACATCAAATATGCAATTGTTCGTCTTTGTTTCTTCTTCGATGCTATATATAGTAATGCGATTGATTCAACTAAATGGAAGAAATTACAAGAAGATGTAGAGGTCATTTTGTATTTGTTATAAAAAAAAAATTTCGTCATTTTTCACAATAATGATACACCTTATGGTTCATCTTGTAAGGGAGATAGAAATTTGTAGACCTGTTTGTTTTAGGTGGATGTATCCTTTTGAAAAGTATATGAAAGTTTTGAAAGGTTATGTTCGTAATAAAAGTCGACCAGAGGGATGCATCCGAGAGAATTACATTGTAGAAGAGTCGAGAGAATTTTGTTCCAAATTCTTAAAAGAAATTGAATCAGTTGGGTAGCAATCATCAAAAAAAATGGTGTGTCCAAATATTGATCGCCCACTGTCTGCCACTAATTATATAAAACCTACTAGGGATATGATTGATCATGCTCATCACTACGTACTTCATAATATAGATGAAGTGCTTTCATATGTAGATCAACATACAAAATGTTGTCACAACTGAATCCTACTAGATTCAAGAATAAAAATTAGCTTCAAAATAAGCATAATCGAAAATTCAGTTATTGATTACATGATCGAGTAGAACTCGCTTTAGAAGTTAGGAGAAATTGTGTATCATCTACATTAAGGTGGATAGCACATGGGTCATGTTTATAAATTAACACATGTAATGGCTACATGGTTGAAGGTATGCAAAATAGTGGAGTAATGATAACACCTCAAACTATGCAAGTGAGCAGTTTCTAAAGACGAAAATCCAATTACATTTGACATGACTTTTTTTAGGGAGATTGATTATCATGTTTTACAACCGTTTTATTCAAATGTGATTGGTGGATAACAATGTGGGACTTAAGTTAGACGACATTGGATTTACGACGGTAGACCTTAATCGAATTGGTCATAAATCTGAATCATTCATATTGGTCACATAAGTAAAGTAACTGGTATACATTAAAGATCCACTTAATCCTCAATGGTCTGTAGTTTTAACTTATTCTCATAAATTAGTAGAAGAAAACAATAATGAAGCAGCTAATACCAGTGAAGATTGTGATTATGGTGTTATAGAAATGTTGGCCGATATTATTGATGAAGACTCATGCACATACATTAGAAGTGAGGGTGTATGACTTAATAAATGGTTTGTGTTATGTTGTTTTATTTAAGATTTCTGAATTGGATGTAATTATTCTATTTAATAATCTAATCATTTTACTTAAATTTTTTATATCATTTCGTAATGTTAACATACATCATTTCCTATACGCGTTCACAGTATGTCCAACTTCAAGAGCCATGATAATTACGCGAAGAAAAATTCTATTCGTCGAAACAGACATACTAAAGGCATCATAGTGATGTGTGATCTTGCACAATTTAAGATGGCTGGTGAAGGCCTCGTCATTCAATATACTACTGAGGGTCAGGAAATTAGCAACAGTTTACTAAATTACGAAGCTACCTTAGGACTTTTGTTAGGAAATATATACCTATAACGTGCTTTTATTGTTCTAAAAATGTCCCTAACAATCTAAAAGAGAAGATATGGAACTGTCTAGAGGTAAAATTTTAATATTGTATCAATCATAATAGTATAAATATATAAGATTAGTGTATTACTAATCTGACTTGTATTGTCTTCAGATGTCGTTTGTGTTGGATCCTAAATTCAAACATAGAATTATGTTGTCGGTGGAAAAGAAATTCAGAACGTTAAAATACATTCTTAGAAAACGCATCAAGGGATTAAAAGATAAGCCTGAACTTCTTGCATCACCGCCTCTTCAATACAATTACATCTCATAAGATTAATGGGTTAGTTTTGTTAAAGACTGATTGTCTGAAGACTTTAAGGCACTTATGGTTTCTATTTTTATAGTCTTGAAAAATAAAAATAACTTTAAATGTCCTCACCATATACATAAAAAAAAAAGAGTGAAGATGGATTAAAGAGGCAATCACATGTTAAATGTTTTCACCATATATCTCGAAAAGGATATGCTCATTTCGCTTTTGAGCTAGTAAGTAACAATTATTCCCGCCGTATGAGTTTCTTCTACATAATTATTAGTATTCATTTCATATATTTAATGTGTTATGACTTTGTATAGGGTTTAAATGATAGTATTAATCCATCATATTGTTCAACGCTATGGAGAGAAGCCCATAAAGATAAGAACAAAGAGATTTTTGACGCATAAACTATTGAAATAGTCAAATGAATTGTAAGTATTTGTTCATTATGTTTTAAGTTAAAGTTTTACGCATATACCATATAATTAATACAAAACTATTTGGCTACAAGATGAGCTTCATCAGTTGAAGCCGGTGAAGATGTTTTGACTAACGTATTCGGCACGCCGGAACATCGAGTGTTAGAGGAATGGGTGAATTTATTTTCCCATCATAATACTTAAAAAATGGTCGTCGAAAGTCTAATTTTGTCAACTAGCCAACATAACACAAAATATTTGTTGGAAGCGCTCAGCAGTTCAAAATTGCAAGTGTTGGCAGTAATAAATTGAAGATGCATGGACATGGTGTTCAAGAGGTGGGAGAAGTTGATGTCAAAGAGGATGTCGAAGTTGACATCAGAGAGGACGTGAAAGGGTCAATTAAAGAACCTATATATGATTAAGAAGAGGTACGGTTTTATACATTAAGTAATAACTATATGTATGCATTAATATGCAAGTAATTAATTATTGTTCTTTTAAAGGGTATAACATGTCAACTTGCCCTTGAGTCCATATATAACATTGTTGTCATTGGCATAATGTATGAATCAAGAGGCGTATCTAACAAAATACATGGCATGTCTCTTGGAAGATACAACGTGCGGGTGATGATTGATTTAATTGTAAGAGGCAATGAAAATTTACACCTACCCATACCTTTGAATGAAGAATTTTAATTCCTTGAACAAGTCATCAACACATTTGTTCCATGGGCTCGTATATGGGTCATAACCTTGAATGTCACAAAAAAGTATGTGTATTTCACAAGTATATGGTTTTTATGTCACATAATTATGCTAATAACTTATAATTTTTATCACAACCTTCTAAGTCTAACCACAACTCGAAAAAGGATTTGTCACAACCTTCTGGATCGCATGAAGGTAAGAATGTTTTATCAGAGTCCCAACATTCTCAACAATCTTACAGCACAATGCTCCCTACAATGTTGAAACTAATGTATAGTTCTGTCTACGGAATATGGAAACAAAAGAGATCATACAAATTCTTACTCCACCAAACTTGTTCGGGTATGAACAATTTTACATTCTTGATCGGGACGACATCATTTAGATATAGAGATGAAAGAAATTAGCTAAAATTCCATATTCACATATATAGTATAAGTAACCTGATTTATTTAATAATTATATATTTTTTATGTTTCTTATTAATAACATTTACAAAATTGACATTCAGGTTCCTGTGGAGAACATACGATGTGAATGTACTTAATAATTATCTCAAATGTGACCAAGCCAGTTTCACATTTTTCAAGGGATAAATGAAGAAAGTTGTTTGAATTTAGCAAATCGGCTAAGCATGCTAGCTAACATGAATTATAGAGTAATTTGTCCCTATAACACACCAGGTATGATTTATCAATTTCTTGTCAATATACATTTTATTCAAATTTACATACTTGGTTGATAAAAATATTTGTTTAATTATCGCAAGTGACATTGAATTTCCATCGTCATACTCCCGTCAGAAAATACAGTGTATGTCCTAAATTCTCTAAATATAAGGAGATATATAAAGATTTGCAAAAACTCGTAAACACGTAAGTTTCAATATAAAGAGTTATAAGTTCTTTACTAAGTTTTATAATCATAATATGAAAACTCGTAAACTTTGTTAGTTACTATCCAATGCGAAGAATAAAACATTTGCTCGATCGAAATCAACTGATATGGAAATGTGTGAAGGTAAAAGTCGAATTGTATTGTTGGTTAACGTCATTTGTTCTTAAGTTTAGAACGAATGGGGAGAATAAACCTTCTTTTGTCTCTTGCCTAATATGTCATAGCTTAGATTAAAGTATGATCAAAGGGAGGCGATATCTTGAATCAAAACATGTTAAAGAACATCATTTCCGCTGCGGTATGGTAAAAACATGTTAAAGAACATCATTTCCGCTGCGGTATGGTAATGCACCCTCATGTGAGCTTGCTTTTCTTCGGTTTTCTCTTTCTTTCCCATAAGTTTGTAAAAATGCCAAGTCCTTTTTAGAGATTCAGAAAGATCTCAACGGAAAGGTTCCAAATGTGTGGAGATGGTTGATAAAATAATGTTGCTTGACATAACTTTCTTCTTTCTTTCCCAAGATTTCGATTACAGGTGTAAAGCTTATTAGATCATCCACTTTGTAAAATTGTAATAACCATGAGTTTAAATCCTAATTGAGGCAGTTTTAAAATTTTACCTATCATATTTTATAAATAAAAAAACAAAAAAAAGTAATTACGGTGGATATGATATTCTCAGAAAATAATTATAAATGTAGTCAAATTTTAAAATACTTACGTATATAGTCATTAATATTTGTATTATAAATACTGTATACAAAAGATATTTAATAATACTCATTAGATAGTGACTACATTGCAATTTTCTTTTGAAAGTGACTATATTTATAATTATTTTTTAGATTTAACTTCTTTGGTAAGTTTTTCAAACAAAAATAAAGAAAAACTTAAACGGGATAAAATAAAACAAAAACAAAGAAAACAAAACAAATTTAAACGGAAGAAAATAAACAAATATTTTTTTTTTTGAAATAAACTAACGTAAAACAAAAAAAAAAACAAAAAACAAAAAATGGAACTAAATAAATCGATTAGAGGCGTAAAAAGAAAGTCGTGTAGATAAAGAAAATAAAATGTAGAGAAGGCTGTAGCGTGTGTTTTGAAATCCACCATCCAAACACTAGATGAACAAATGGTATAAGTTAGTATGGTTCATGCCGACAGGCCAAACACCCTTTTGTTTTTTTTCCTTTTAAATTAAAAGTTGTGAAATTGTTGCACCGGCGATTGTCTTTTGTTCAGTTGCATTTAAGACTAAAACCAAAACAAGCCATGATTGTTTGCGGCTCTCCCCATGGGCCCTATACGCTTCAAGTACCATCTATTCTAAATCAGTGTGACAGAGAACCAGAAACAGAATTAAACCCTCTCTCTTTCTTACCCTCCAATAATGCGGCCTTACATACATACGACCTAACAAAACCTAAATTTTTAATTGGGTTTTTGTTCCTTCAAAGTGTTTGGATTTGAAATTCATCAGAGAAAAAGGGCAACTTCATTTTTTTTTTTTTTTAGTACATAATAAAAGCACCTTAACTTCTCTAACTCTCTTCGATTTCTTCTCTAACATCTTATCGAACATCTTAGGTAATCATATCAAATTTTATCTAATTTAAACTCTTGTTTTCTTTTTATTATTTTTTGTTATAGTTTATGTTAAGGAATTGTTTTCTTTTTATTATTTTTTGTTATAGTTTATGTTAAGGAATTATCCCACATGGAAAAAGTGAGAAAATATCCAAGTATTTATAAGATAAGGTGGGCTACACCTCTCTTAGTCAGTTGATTTTGAGATGGTTACCCACACTTATTAATATAGTATCATAGAGCCCATAAACCCAAACCTCATCACCATCACGAGGGAGCATGTTAAAGATTATCCCACAGCTAAGAAAGTGAGTACTCTCATTTTCACAATATGCCTAATTTTGTGCTTAACCACACCATTTTATTGGTTGGTGCGAGGGCATTATGTAAAACGAGTAACCAGTTGTGGATAAGATTGGAGTTTGGTTCTCAAAGATCACATGTAACCAATTCTAGAGGTTTAGCAGATTTTGTGACAGACAAATGAAAGAGGAGAGCATGTGATTTGCCAAATTGACATGGTTCACAGAAAAATTCATATTCATTGCTTTACATGATTTAAAAACTAAAGATATCACCTTTTAGAACTATGACCTAACCTTTAGTGCCATATGGACTTTGACACCTTGGTTTTTACAGAAACAAGACTTATAAATTGACTGGAATAACAGAACCGAAGATATTGGAATTGAAGGGAGGCTCGTGACTTAGTGGTAGATGAAGGTGTTAAAGCTCATTCTGAAGTGTTCCACACAACACCACCGTATTTGTCTTCTTATCCTTCACAAGAAAAAATGAGGGGGAAAATTTAATAAACATATTATTGTCAGCTATAAATCTGGACATACTAAGCAAGTTATGTCATATTGCAAGAACATGAAGAATATAACTTAGTTTAAGTTTATTTTCTGCAGTATTAACAATAGAATGCCCAATAACATCAATATTTAGTCAAGTTCCATCACCAACAACCAATGCTTGATTACTTGAGTAGGGGTTACGGTCATTGATGTTAGCAACATTAGCAGTTACATGGCTCGTAGTGCCTGTATGGCTAGCCAAAGAGGATCTATGATAATTGTTGAAGTTGCAATATTTATAGCAGTGTTTGTATTGTTGTTGGTGTTGCGAGTAAGATTGTTGGGGTTGTTGTAGTTCTCATCATAGTGATACCAATATGTAGAAATATCATGGCTATCGTTTGCACATAAGTGACAGTAAGAGGGAGAAAAAGGAGGGTTACGTGGCAGCTAGCCAAAGGAGTTGGTCAAGTTACTCCCACTTGAGTTATTTGTCTGAGTATTACCATTCGATCTACCGCCAGATGACCGAATACGACCACCTTGTCTGCGTCCGCTACTATGGTAACCATGACCTTCTCGTCAGTTTTCATTGTTTTGATACCGATTTTGGTTTCCAAGTAGTTATTGTTGGCTTTTTGGCTATTATCTCAAATTAATTAATTAATATTTTGATGATAACAAACTCGCTTTTTTTTTACTGATATTTTTGGTGTTTTGAAGGATTTATTTTGTAGATATTGAAGAGACGATTCCAATGCATTTTGAATCATTCAAATCAGAGCTAAAATGAAGAAGATATGTATATTTGAAGTTTGAAAGGAAAATTAGCCAAAGTGAAAAACGAGATTTTCCTTGTCTTATTGTTTCCTTTAACCTCAAATGTCTTTCCATCTCATCTCCACTCAATCTCATCCATCCATTACTTTTGCCCTACATATGCCACAATTCATCATATCTTCATAAAATCTCACTCGTCGATCATTTTGTCATAAATCCAACGGTCGCCTTTTATCTTCTCTTCCATAAATCACTTGTCTCATAATTTGAATTTAGAGAGAGCAACATATCTATTCTAAACCACTTAAAACTTTGGTGTCTTTCGCTTTCCCTTAACTTTTACATTCCGCAGTTTTATTATTGCATATTATATTTG
Organism: Cyclanthera cordifolia; assembly: GCA_037832605.1. Lineage (NCBI taxonomy): Eukaryota > Viridiplantae > Streptophyta > Magnoliopsida > Cucurbitales > Cucurbitaceae > Cyclanthera > Cyclanthera cordifolia. Next base: position 32,101 of record JBBMEG010001053.1, read on the forward strand.
GTCTGCATGTTTTAGTTAGCAAATTTTAAATCATAACAATTACTTTTAAAGAACTAAAAAGTTAGCAAACTCTATTCACCCCCCCCCCCCCCCCCTCTCTAGTGTTGCCTTTCGATCCTACCGTTATTGTTACGTCCTCTGTTGCGTCCACTTCAGTTGTGAGTATAGTTTGGCCTATTAGAGAAGCAATTGGCAGATTGGTCTTCAAGGATAGGCAGAGACTAAAAGTGACTGAGTTTTACTTCAAACATAATTAGTACAAAATGAAATTCTTGCCATAACTAAACTCTCTACCTTTCTATGGCACAGATGATTGGGATATACTCAGCATCAAGTCCTTTAAGGACATACGAGATGAGGTCAAACAAGGATATCAAAGCACTTGCAAGTTGAAGTAGCTTAGCGATTCGTTTCATTATTGATAGGTGGTCCAACATCTTCATGAACCCCTTCCTTGTATTTTGTAGATTCGACCTTAGCTTATTGATCCTAGCTTTGCTAGTTGCTCCAAACATGAGCTCTAGGGTCATCCATACCTCTCGAGATGTATTGAAGTTAACTACATCAGCTGCTATGGTGGGCATCATTGACTCGAACAACCATTCAGAGAGGTTTTGTCAACAGTGACACATTCCTCTTATTTAGGATTTGGGTTCTTCTGTTTGTTTCCATCTTCATCATTTGTTGCAATGTACTCAAGTGGTCTCTCCTTTGTACCAACCTGTTATCCCTTTAGGATTTCCATAACCATACCTCGCCATAACAAGAAGTTATGCTTGTCAAGTTTCACAGTTATAACTGTGCTCATTGGGTGTGACCAAAGAAAGAATTGAGGGATAGGTTTGACATGGCTTGAGTGAGAGAGCAGTCGAGCTGAATTTTTATTGCCCATAGAGTTAGCCTTAGAGTGGTTCTGATACCAACCAAGAAAGGAAAAAAAAACCCTATGATGGAATCACAGAGCTTTGACGAAGATTAGAGAATTTATGTATTTCTTTATCATTCATAGAGGGCACATCATTAGTTAAATAGCTAGTTGAATACAGGGGAGCGCCACAGTTATGACGTCATGCGTCTAGGTTGTCACAACATAAGAAAAAGACAACATTACGTTGTATAACTACATAAACAACACTGTTTACACAAGCGACCAAAACGACTATATTTCCTCATTCCCTCTAACTGTTTAAAAAAGAACTCAAATTTAACTTTTATCTAGTTGATTTATTAATGTAACTTAAAAAGTGGTTTAAAAATTAGAAATTTAATTATAAATATCAAAATAAAAAGAAAATTAAAAATGAATATTTATATGTATTTAGCTAGGTTGCTTTTGTGTTATTTTCCCTCAAAATTGATATAAATTCTAAAATGTTAAAACGAGAGACATTATTCAATCTCATATATTTTTTTTCATGATTAATAGGTCATGAGTTTGAATCCACTTCTTCAATTACTCTCATACTCAAAAAGAAAAGAAAAGAAATTGAGTTGTAAAAATGAATCTTGAATAATATTCATGATTTCAAAATAGATTAGGAATTAAAAATTTGATTATAAGAATGGAAATTAAAATAAATGAAAAATATTATTTCCATTTTTTGTACTATATTGAGTAGAAATTTACTTGAATGAGATGATTGCAAATATATAAAATTAAAAATTATGATAAGTTCAATAATTATTAAATTTTGAAAAATGAATTAGAAATGAGGACATTTCGTTATAAAGAGAACATGAAGAGAAATAATAAAAAAACAAATATTAGTTCAATTTTGTTATCATATCTTTGCTCTCCTATTGACAAAAGACAACCCATTATTGGAATGAGCAAAAACAAATAATTTGAATTATTATTTTCATGTAATTTAATGATAAATAAAATTTGAAAATTGAATTAAAAAAAATTATAATTATCAAAATTCAAAGAATTGGTTACACTTAAAATATTAATTTGTAAGTGAGCACAAATACATAAATAATAAAAAAATATATAAACTAAACAAAAACTTACAAAACTAGTCAAATCTAAAAAATAATAATAAATTTAGTCACTTTCAAAAAAAAACAACAAATACCGAAAGATTAGTGACGCAGTAGTTTCATTGTTTTGTGTTAATCCAATTTAACTTTATTTATAATACAATATTAATGATTATATATACAAATATTTTAAAATTTAACTACATTTATAATTATTTTATAAAAATAACACCTCTACTACTTCCCTAAAATAAACATCTGATCTCCGAAATAAAAATCTCCCAACAATTTTATGCAACATTTCTTTTCCAAAATCACCGATCTCCAAATAAAATGTATAAAAAAGAGATTAAAAAAAAAAGTGTGGACAGCTGTAAAATTGAAACATAGACACAAAAGTCACTTGACCTTTCCTTCTTGTTGAGACATGTACCCATATAAAAAAAAACCACTATCCTTTGACATCTAAGCCGCGTTTGTGGCAAGAAATTATTTAAGAGAAGTTAAGTTAAGAGGAGTTTTAAGTTAAGCTGTGTTTGTATAAGGGTTAAACTAAGCCGAGTTTTGTTAAGCTGAGTGTTGTTTGTGGCATAGATTAAGTTAAGCAGATTAAGTTAAACATGATTAAGTTAAGTAAGGTTAAGTTAAATTGTGTTTGTTATGAATGTTAATTTAACCTGAGTTGATTTTTTTTTTTTGAATGAAATTGAAATAAATTAAATAAAGCATGAATTTTTTTTTTAAATATAATAATTTGTTTCTAAATTTTATAATTTTTTATTTATATGCCACTAATTAATAATAAAATAAGAAATTAAATATCCATTACATAAATATATATTTATCATTTTAAAAATAACTTTATCTATTATGATCGAAATGGTCAATGCGTGGTATACATGGTATACATGTAAAATAAGAATTTTTAACCTTGCTTGAAATAAAATCAAAGGTGAGTACGGATAGAGATTGAATAAACATCTTTCATTCAATTGGGATCATGGTATACATGTAAATTTTGCGAATCTAGAACAATTCTTTGTATAAATACTTCTATATACAAGTATATTTGAATCACACTAAATCACCTTAAAAATCTCTGGGCAAAAACCATATATTCATAGTGTGTATGAGAAAGTTGATTAATTAATTTATCACAAATGATCGATCATACATAATCTATAATTCATAAAAAAGCTGAATTCAATTTACAAAATCGGTAATTAATGATAAAATAAAAATTTAAATATCCATTACTAAAACATATATTCTGTCTCGAAAAATAACTCTTTGATTTGTTGATTTCGAATCATCTATATTTGTTCTCAATTTTTTTTTCTTTTTGAGTACATCTATATTTGTTCTCAATTTTAAATTCTGTGTTATGATAAAATTGTTATACCCAAGATGTTTGGATTATAAATTTTAAGAATATTTAGATTAAGGATTTAGAATGAAAATTTATTTTGCAGTACACTGTCTAAACAAATTATATATACATGTGTAATTGTGAACTAAAATAAAAGGCCTCAAACAATGGTTTAAAAAAAAAAAAACTAAAACTAAATACATTTATTTTAAAAATAAGAATATTTCAATGGGTTGATTATATAGAGCATGCAACACCACAACTGGCTTTTCCAACTTTCAACACGCTGATACTAAAAAATAGTAGATTTTTTTTATGTGGCATCTACTCTCTTACCTAGTTTTTTTTTTTTTTTTTTTTTTTGGTTTGCTCTTACTGATATACCAATTTAATTTTACATTTGCATCCATTATTCAACTACATGTATTATGTTACTTTTTTATTTCCTGCAAAGACATGAGATTTGGGGGAAAAATAGAAGAGATATCGATGCTATGGTTTCTCTTTAGTTTTGTGGTTGGCGATAGAATGGGCTGTAGATTTCCTCATCTTCTCCATCTTTAATGATTGATTTCTTCTCATCTCTCGTCATCTCATTTATTCTACAACAATTTTGGATTTAGATCATTTAAAAAAACTACTTTCTCTAATTACATTCAACATCCATATTTTCAGTAACGAATAGATGAGACGAAATCATTCAAATAAAGAAGGAGAAGAAATCATTCAGATAAGAAAAAAAAATCACGGGGAGAAGTACTAAAGAAACCAATTGCAGAAAAATGAAAGGAAAATCGACTGAAATTAGAGAGAGAAAACGCTTGAAACAGTTCTCGATTTTACATAGAATTTCGTGCAACAATTTAAACCGAGTTTCACTAACTCGTCTCAACTTAACTCTTATACCAAACCAAGTCTAAGGAGGGTTAAAATAATTCGGGTTAACTTAAGAGGAGGGTCAAACACGCCCCTAATCTTCTTCTTCCTTCCTTGTTTAGTTTTGCATAGACAAAAAACCCAAACAAGAAAGATTGCATAACCATGAGAACATCAACAGAGAAGGAGATTGACAACGAAGATCAAGCAATTGAAGTGTTCTACTGAGTATTAGAGAACCATACACCAAGAGAAAGATATGAGATCAACACAGAGATTTAAGTGGTTCAACCTTAAGAGGTTTACATCCACTGAGCTACATAGAGGAATTTTATTAAGTCAAGATAATCTCGAAGAGAAGTTTACAAAGCTACAAATGAGATAACCCTTATATTTATACTTTTACATATCAAGTTCTAGGAAGATTAAATTCCATCTAATTTGAAATTCGTTCACCTAGAAGTCAGTTATTAAGTTGGTTACTTTATAACTGAGCTGACTTCAACAAATCTCGACCTTGAATGAATCAGATTGAGATTGACATCTCTCTGTAGCTCTGGCTTTTAATTAACCTTTACCTTTGTTTTGCAGCTAGAACTATACCAAATCGATGCAGTGTTCGAACTTCGCTTTGGGAACAGGTTTGGTCAAGAAATCAGCTGTGTTATGAGAGGTATGTACTTTAAGCACTGCCACCATTCCCATTTCATTTTGTTCCCGCATGAAATGGAACTTTTTATCTATATGCTTTGTTTTGTTGTGAAACTGCTGGCCCTTAGATAGGCATATGACACTCTGATAGTCACAATAGATTTTTAATGTTTGCTGATTTATTCCTGTTTAGATAGGAGGCCCTTTAACCATAAACCTTCTTTGATTGTTGCTGTAAGAGCCATAAACTCAGCCTCTATAGTTGACAATGTCACAACTGATTGAAATGTTGCCTTACAGCTTATGAGATTCCCACCAAATAGGAATGTATAGCCAGTTTGAGATCTGTCAATATCCCCTGCATAGTCAGATTCTACAAAACCATAGAGTTCATAAGGATGAGTATCTCTAAATTTATACATAAGGGATGAATAAATGGTACTATTAAGATATCTTGAAGTCCATTTAGTAGCTTCCCAATGTTGTCTGTCAGGATTTGCCATAAATCTACTAACAGGCTAGCTACAAAAGTTAAGTAAGGTCTTGTGCAAATCATCAAATACATAAGACTACCTACTACTTGAGAATAGGGTATCTTTACCATGTAATTTGAGTGATTCTGATCATCAATTTTAGGAGAACCATTAGAAGATATATAGTTTGAAATGTCAGCTAGGAGAATAGATACAGACTTAGAGTTGAGATGATTGAACTTTTTAAGTATTTTCAAACAATAATTTGTTTGATTAATACTTAGAGTTCCTGAAACTCTATTGCTAAGTGTTTCTATTCCCATAATTTTTTGAGATTGCCCTAAATCCTTCATCTTAAACTCCTTTTTTTAATGATGTCTTAACAAGCTTAAGATATTGTTTTGATTTACCAGCAAGTAACATATCATCGGCATATAGAAGCAAAAAAATATCAGAACTATAAGTAATTGTATTAACATAGACACAACTATCATAAGCACATCTCTAAAAATCAAGTTGCTTAATGTATGTATTAAATTTATGATACCAACATCTAGGGGACTGTTTCAAGCCATAGATTGATTTATTCAAGTGACAAACTAGATCTTTCTTACCTTTATCTATATAACTCTTAGGTTGTTTCATATAAATGGTCTCATTTAGGTTTCCATAGAGAAATGCAGTTTTGACATTTAGTTGATCCAATTCTAGGTTGTTTAAAGCTAATATAATAAGAAGCATTCTTAATGAAGCATGCTTAACAACAGGTGAGAATATATCAGTGTAGACAATCCCTTCTCTTTGGGTAAACCCTTTAGCTACTAACCTAGCTTTGTACCTAGGTGCCTCCACTCTTTGTATACCTTCTTTGAGTTTGAAAACTCATTTACAAGGTATTAGTTTATACTCTTTAGGTAAGGCCTCTAGATTCCAGGTTTTTTTAGCCTTTAAAGAACTCATTTCATCATCCATTTCTTCTATCCATTTAGAAGCATCTTGATTAGAGATAGCTTTTTCAAAGGTATTAGGTTCAGAATGTTCAGCGTAGACACAAAGAATCTAATAGGAGGATCGATAACTCTTCTTTGTCTATCCCTAGCCAAAGCATAGTCTTTAAGAGGATTATCATCATCTATAAGAGATTCTTCTTTAACAAATGCATCATTATCTGAATCACTATAAGTAGTAGGATTATCAATAACAGTAGTATTATCAAAAGAAGACTCCACCTCAATTTCAGCTATACTTGAACTAGTCTTTGGAACAGTAGGTTCCTCTTTTGCCATAAACATTTCATCTTCTTTAAAAACAACATCCCTACTATTTATACAATGTTTGTCAATAGGATGCCAGAGTCTATAACCCTTGACACCTTTAGTAAAGCCAACAAACATACACCTCTGAGCTATTGGCTTTAACATACCAAGATTTTGATGAACATATCCTGCACATCCAAAAATTTTAAGAGAATCAATAACAGGTGGATGTTTACTCCACTTCTCTTTAGGTGTCAAAAAAAATTAATGGAGTATGAGGGCATCTATTTAATACATGATAGTTCTGTTTAATCTTTCAGCAACACCATTTTGTTATGGGGTGTGTCATATAGTTCTATGTCTAAGAATACCATTTTCTTTACAAACAAGATTAAACTCGTCATTGCAAAATTCTAGGCCATTATCAGTTCTAAGAACCTTAATCTTCTTAGATGTTAGATTTTCTATTAGTATTTTCCATTCCTTGAATTTATCCAAAACTTGATCTTTAGTTTTAAGAAAATAAACCCAACTTTTTCTACTAAAATCATCAACGAAAGTCAAAAAATACCTTGAACCATTCGTTGAGTTGGTCCCCAAAGATCTGAATGGATATAATCAAGTTTATCCTTAGTATAGTGTTGAGATTTAGTGAAGCTGTGTCTAGTAGCTTTCCCAACTGCACATGAGAACAGGGTGAACGGAGAGTGGGCAGAAAGGAAAGAGGTCCTCATACAGAGTCGCACACTGACTTTTGCAGTGTAGGAGACTGGAGAATGGGTCGAGTAAACTCCCCCGGGTCCGACCGACAAAATCACAGACGAAGCTTTATGGTCTTTTATTTATATTGGAAAATGAGAGTGCTTGGGCATGTTCTCAAAAGGGAAGGCAGAGGTAGTGCTTCGAATGGCGAAGAGGCTCACAAAAAACCAAGGTTAGTGTTTAAGGATTTAGGAAACATAACTTGTTTTGACAGAACTTGCAACCCTTTTTGACTAATGTGAACAAACCTTTTTTGCCATAAATCTGCTTCTAGATTCTCATTTGATGCAACTGAGCAGACTACTGCTAAGGATTCTATATCCTTGATCACATAAAGACCATTTGTTTTGATTCCTGAGAGAACTACTTTAGAATTCTTTAGGGCTTCCAAATAACCATCTGATACTTTATAGGTGCATCCAATAGTGTTTAACATCCCAAGAGAAATCAAGTTCCCTTTCAACTTAGGAACGTGTTTTACATTTCTTAATAGCTTTGTAGAACCATCTTGTAGCCTTAAAGACACATCTCCAATGCCAAGAATTTTACAAGAGTCATTGTTCCTCATATAAACTAGACCTTCATCATAAATTTTGTAAGAACTGACCATTCCTTAGATGGTGTCATATAAAAGGAACAACCAGAATCAAGCACCTAATCTTGGATTGCTTTGATCTCTTTATTGTTAACAATTTCACTAGAAGTAGCAATAGCATCATAGTAGGTAATAGAGTTTTCTTCAACTGATGCCTCTGCTGTTTTCTTGCCTTTGCCAATTTTTTGTTGTTTCCTTTGAAGGTTCCAACAATTTTCTTTAGTATGGCCTCTCATGTGACAGTATACACATTTCAGTTTAGGCTTTAATTTTCGTTCTTCTTTTTGTTGTCTTTAGGAAAAGTTTTACTCCCCTTGATAAAAAGACCTTCAGCTTGATAAATCTCTAGTTCTTTGGTTTTAAGAATTGAGATTATAGATTATATGGTAATTGAGTCTCTTTCTTGGTACTCATATTTCAAGACATTCTTAACCTTTATGTAAGAATCTGGCAGAGAGTTAAGCAACACATAGACCTCATTTTCATTGCTAACCGATTCACCTTGGTTCTTGAATTTATTAACAATCTTTTTGAATTCATCCAGGTTTTGAGAGTTTTAGAATTCTTCATCTTGTAAGAAAATAATTTCTCCCTTAAAAACATTTTATTTGGAAGATTCTTACTAACATAGAGATTTTCAAGTTTAGTCCACATTTTTCATTTTAAAAACAGTATCTTGATCTATTACTTCTCTAAAAACATTGTCAGCAATATTTAGAACAAGAGTGTCATATGCTATTAACTCTATTGATTCCTTCTCTTCCTCTGTCAACGATTTGGGTAAAAGCTTAGGATCCAGCAAAGCTTTATGAGCCTTTTGCTGTTCAAATAGAGATTTAACTTTGGCTTTCCAAAATCCAAAGTCACCCAATGCACCAAACTTATCAATCAAATACTTTGCACTAGTCATTGATCTAATTTCTTTATCAAGAAACAGTTTCTTGAAAATTTCTTTACAAAAGAATTCAAACTACATAATGAATTCACTAGCTCCAATACCACTTTGTAAATAAAAAATTTTAAAAAAATTGAAAAAATGTGTGTACAGCTGTAGAATTGGCAATACACACACAAAAGTCACTTTACCTTTCCTTCTTGATGAGACACGTACAGAGTTAAAAAAACCCACTTCCTATTGAGACGTAATCTTCTTCTTCCTTCCTTATTTTGTTCTGCAGAGACAAAAAACCCAAAAGGGAAAGATTGCATGAGCCAGAGAACATCAATAGAGAAAGAGATTGACAACGAAGATGAAGCAATTGAAGTGTTTCTATTGAGTATTCGGGAACCATACACCAAGAGAAAGATCTGAGATCAACACTGAGATTTAAGTGGTTCAACCTTAACAGGTTTACATCCATTGAGCTACAGAGAGGAATTTTATTAAGTCAAGATGAATTTTGAAGAGAAGTTTACAAAGCTACAAAAGAGATTTCAACTCTAAACCCTTCTATTTAATTATACTTTTACATATCAAGTTCTAGGAAGATTAAATTCCATCTAAGCTGAAATTCCTTCACCTAGAAGTCAGTTACTAAGTTGGTTAGTTTATACCTGAGCTGAGTTCAACATAAATATTTTATACTTCCAAATTACTCAACTTTCTCTCCTCCTCTCCTCTAAAATCCAATAATTCATCAGTTTCAAGCGCCTCCCTTATTTCAAAATAATAATAACAATAAATACAAAATCAACTACCTTTTTTCTCTTCTTCTTTTTTTGTACAGTCTCTTATTCTTCTTTCTACTCATTCCACCTCTGCTCTGACCTCTCATCCAATTCACTAGCTAACTCCAAAAGCTCTCAAACAAAAGAAAAAGCGCAAAAAAAAAAAAAAGAAAAACACTCACCTGTCGATTTCCCATAGAACAAAAGTACAACAACTTGGACCATCCTAATCCACATCCCATAGCCCAAAAACTTTGCCGAAAAACCAGCCTTGACTGCAAAATATTTTGTCGAGGCATTTCGTCGAACAGCTGGTAGGCAAAGTTCATACGAAAATAGCTGATATGAGCAGTGTGCAGTGGGTTTCTGCAAAGGCCTATGATTAGGGGAACATGGTTTAATTATTTAAGACAGATGTGGGTTTTGGGTTTGAAGCAAATAAATCATGGTATTTAGGGATAGGGTGCCTACAATTTTACTACATTGGACCTATGAAAATCATTCCTTTCATAAAATTCATTCTCCGAAAATTCATCATAAATGTTTGGCCTGCACAATAAATGACCCAAAAGAAACAGAGTTTCAATCAATATAGCCTGTCCATGTGTGTTTTTTTTTTAATACAAATTGGAGGAGGGACCAAAAATCCTATAAAAGGACAGGAATCCTTAATCGAATAGACGTTAATATATCACTAGTGACAGATGGACTATACTCACTTTGGTGCATTTTGATCCGTCAAATATTGTTTTTTTTTTTTATGTTTTTGTAAATATTAATATTTTTTTTTTTTGGAAAACAACTCACAATTTCATTCAAATATGAGGCAAGCCTCCAATACAGATAAACTGTGACAACAATAGCTATACCCAGAAACCATCTGCAACAACAGTTACTATTCTTAATAAGCAATAACAAATAGCCAAAAGAAGAGGTCAGAGGATAAGTGATAAGTTCAAATTAATTATTTTTATTAAATCTTATTTTCCTATATTTGATTGAATATTGTAATTAATTGTGAATATTTTTCAATATTTAATTTATAATTTCAATTGCCAAAAAATTAGTGGAATATGTTTAAAATTGGGTTTTAGTTTGAATTTTGGAAAAAATAAAATAGGGAAAGAAAAATAAAAAAGAAAAAAAAAATGTTCATAAAAATAAATAAAAAGAAAATGAAATTAGTAAAAAAAAAAAAGGGGCTAACCCCACTTTGTAGGAAAAAATGAAAAAGAAAATAACGGAAACTTTTTATTTGGAAGATTTGTTTTTTTAGGGGAGGAGAGAGGGAGGAGAAAAAACTCAATTGGAATCGAAAGTTTTTTTTTTTTTTTTTTTCGTTTTACAGAGAACAGAGCAGCAAAAAGAAATTTTGATTTGGCTTCACAATAGCACAGACTTTTTTGGTGGCCGACCAACATCAATACAGCAGTAGCTCCCTTCAACGATCAAAATTGGGTTTTATTTCAACTCTCTTGTATTTATTTATTTTTATTCATCTTTTGTTGTT
>JBBMEG010001068.1:0-43238 GCA_037832605.1 Cyclanthera cordifolia
GAAGAAATGGATGAAGTACGAATCGAATGGGCAGACTTCATAGGTAGATATTTAATATCGAATAACAATTAGTTAAATTGTATGATTTTGAAGTTATAGCCGATGTACTCAAGTTATAACATTGTACGTATTAATTGTTTACTAAATTATAGTATATATCTATTTTGAAAATCATTCTGGCGAGACAATGTCTCTTCTAATGTTGATTTTGATTAGTAGTCTCGATATATATCATTTCTAGAATTTACAGGATTAGAATAAATTTTTTGGTAATCTTAGAGTTACGCCATTATGTTGCCGAAATTTCATTTAATTTAACTAAGGTTGAAGTTATATCATGCTTATTGAGTTTAGAGATGATTTCATTTGGTGGTTTTCTGAAATTTTCAAGGCATTATTTCTTATTTGCCTTGAAATAGACAAACCACCACTTAGATTTTTTTTATTCAAGTTTTGATACTTTTAATGTCGGTCACAAATGGTGACGTATTATAATAAAGCCAAAAGTTTAAATGAAAAAGATGCGCCACATGAATACGACGTGGCGACCAATAAAAATCTGTTTTTTAAAAATTAAAAAGGTACTTTTTAATGTCGGGCACTTAAAACCGTCACCAAAAGTATTTAGTGTCACACATAAATAACCGATACCAAAGGTCTTTAGTGTCGGTCAAAACCGACACCAATAAAGGACATGACCGACACCAAAAGTGACCGTCAATAAGTGTCTTTAATGACACCGATATTAATGACGGTCGTTTCACCGACACCAAATATCTTTAGTGTCGGCATATGCCCGTCACTAAAAGTCTAGTTTCTACTAGTGAAGAAATAACTGACTTAAAGAAACGGTTAGCAAATGAGTTTCCGATAAAAGACTTAGGAGTCCTGAAATATTTTCTAGGTATGGAGTTTGCTATGTCGAAAACTGGTATTATAGTGAATTAAAGAAAGTACATCATAGATTTACTAAATGAGTTGCAAACCAGCAGAAACTCTTATTGAACAGAATGTGAAACTACAGGCAGCTACAGAAGTAGAAGTAAAGGACAAAGAAAAATACTAAAGACTTGTAAGCTAACTCATTTATTTGTCTCATACACGTCCTAGTATAGTCTTTGTTGTTAGCATGGTAAGTGAGTTTATGCATGCACCGGGATGTGCTCATTTTGAAGCAGTTTACAAAATTTTAAGATATTTAAAAGGTACTCCTGGAAAAGATATTTTGATCATGAAACAGAATCATCTTGATATTGAAGTTTATACAGATGTTGACTGGGTAGGTAGTACCGTTGATAGAAGATCGACTTCAGGTTATTGCTCATTTGTTGGAAGAAATTTAGTCACATGGCGCATCAAGAAACAGAATGTGGTAGCAAGGAGTAGTGTCGAAGCTGAGTTTAGGGCTTTAGCCCATGGTATTTGTGAAGGTAAATGGATAAAACGACTCCTAGAAGAGCTTAAGTGTTTTCATTCAACTCCAACACGTATGTTTTATGATAACAAGGCAGCTACATCTATCGGGCATAATCATGTTCTTCATGGTAGGACTAAACATATTGAAGTTGATAAACACTTTATCAAAGAAAAAAAATTTGTAGATGGAACTATATGTGTCTCCTACATGCGCACATCAGAACAAGTGGCTGACATCTTTACTAAAGGACTACCTAAACGACAGTTCGATAAGATGGTAATCAAGTTGGCAATGGAAGACATCTTCATACCAACTTGAGGGGAAGTGTTGGTTATATTAGTTATTTGATTATCTTGTAAATATAATAAGAAATATTATAACTTATTATATTATTATTTTATTGTATTATTTTTTCTATTCTACTTAGGAATGGTTTTCTATTTAAACAACATTAGGTGTACCATTATGATTTAGAGAGAAATAAAATTAAAATATTCTCCGTACTATTTTTCACAAGTTTGAATTCTTTTTCTTCTATGAGCATGCACTTCAAAAAAGCTCAAATAGTGTTGATATTTTAGTTGCTCGCCTTAAGGTCATAAAATGAATAAGGTTTCATTTATGAATTATCTTTTCATCCTTCTTTTGATTCAATTTTCTTATCGACATATGTTAAATTTTCTTGTTTAGTTCATGAAGCAACATATATAATAAGGAAATAGAATAAAAAGTTTGAACAAGAAGGAAGATACTTGAATTATTCTCACAAAAAAATGTAAGTTCTCATAAGACTCAAAGTTTTTTTTTACCTAGTTGCTTTGAAATTCTAATTGTTTAGTTATCGACTCTAACTTCTTAATGTTTTGTATATGCAAAAATCTAAACAAACTAAGATCACATGCAAAAGAAGAATTAACAAAGTGTTTGAAAGTAAAGCGAGATGACTCAAGCAAGTATACTGGTTCGAGGAAACCAAGTTATACATCCACTTCTAGAGGGTTAGTTCATTTAATCTATTTTTGTTCATATATATTTGTTATAAAATTCACCCATGAACACTTCACACCAATCACTTATTTTTTTAACTCATTTATTTGAACAGAATGTCCATTTAAAACTCACCTTTTTTTCTTAGTTCTAATATTATTCATGTTATGTATATGAATACTTTAGGTTGAACTGGTTGAACTAAAATAGTTGTTAAATGCGTAACGTTTTCTTTGATGGCGATAACGTTTTGAGTAGTTAAACAATTCATGTGACTTTTTCAAGTTGTTTGAGATAATTTTTTGTTTAGAATGTTCTATTGAGCCGCACTACACTATGTTGATATAATTCCATATGCATAGCTATTTTGAAAAAATATATTCTCTTTGTTGATTGTTAATTTGATTATTTTGTTGCAAACAAACTCAAAACTCGTTAGTTTTAGTTGAATGCTGATTTTTTTTTATTCATTGAGTACCTTTGATTTTTGTATAATGAGTCGATTTAGTTTAGTTGTTCAAAACATGCAGAAGACTTCATTTAGCTCATTAATGTCAATGACTCAAAACTCAAAGCTTGTTAGTCGTCTTAGCGTAATAATTCATTTCTTCTTCTCATTTGATAGGATCGATGCAAGTGCCCTAACATATCTCTCTCAAACATTTACCAAATGTTGGAATCCGAACTTTGCCCCAACAAACCATGGAACCTTGTCACATTATCGCCTATTAGCATATAAGTGCTACTAATAGTGAAGATTCAAATTTTGGTTCTTTCAGCATGTTTTGTCCTCGCGTTTATGCACCATATGAATATTTATAGAAGGTCAATCAAATTTACAATAACTTAAACATAAGGACGCATAACATTTGAATTCTAACAATTCAACCACCAAAAAGAAGGTGCACATTTGTTTTCAGTGGCTTGATCAATGGAGCTTCAAAGTTAAGCATCCTTAACTCTAGGGTTCTTAATTGGACTTCCATAAATTAAGCTACACATTCATATCCTTCCTTGTTAAATTATAGGATCATTGGAAAAGTCATTTATTCACACTCAATAACTAAAGCTCTCTAATATGTAGAACCAATAATTGTTCAAATTCACTATATAAAACTTAAAATGAAAAAAGACTAGTTGAAGGCTACATAAACTTGAATTAAATTCTACCTTAAAATCCAAGGGACCAAACCCAGTTTCTAGAAGATTTTACCCATAAGTTGTTCGTTGGGTTGCGTGTTTAGCTATCTACAGTTGATGGAACAATTTTAACAAGGTGCATCAAACTTTGTTCAACACTTCAACGTCTCACATTCAAAAAATGATTTCATCTCTAACGAAGTATCCTTGAAATAAACTCTCAAAGATAAGATTTTGAATTCTTGTTCTTCTATGAGCATGAGCTTTATAAAGCTCAAATAGTATTGGTATTTTAGTTGCTTTCCTTAAGGTCTTAAAATCAGTAAATTTCCATTAAGGAATGATCTTTTCTTCAAGATACTTACTTGATTGATTTTCACAAAGAAATAAAATTCTCATTAAATCCAAACTTTTTTTTTTACTTAGTTCCTTTGAAATTATAATCATTTAGTTATCGACTCTAAGTTCTTAATGTTTTTTGTTTGCAAAAATTCAAGCAAACTAAGATCATAGGCCAAAAAAGAATTGACAAAGAGTTAGAAAGTAAAGCGAGATGACTTAAGCAAGTATTGTGGTTCGAGGAAACCCAAGGATATATCCATTACTAGAGGTTAGTTCATTTTATCACTTTCTATTCATATATATTTGTTATAAACTCATGAACACTTCACATGCATCCAAGATTTTTTAACTCATTTCTCTGAACATAATATTGCTTCGAAACTATTTTTTTTTTAATTCTAATATTATAAATGTAAACTATGCATATGAATACATTGGGTTGAACTGATTGCACTAAATTCATGTGAATGTTTCAAGTTGGCTGAGGTAATTTTTTGTTTAGAGTGTTTTATTGAGCAGTACTAGTCTATACTGATTTCATTCGATATGCATAACTCTTTTGAGAAAATTTATTCTCTCTGTACATTATTAATTTGATTATTTTATTAGAAACAAACTCAAAACTCGTTAGTTTCATTTGAATGCTCCATGTTTTTCTTAAGTACCTTTGATTTTTGTATGATGAGTCGATTTAGTTTAGGTCTTCAAAGAAGGTAGGCTACTTGATTTAGCTCATTATTGTCAAACAACTCAAAAATTGTTTGTCGTCTTGGGGTAATGGTTCATTTCTTCTTCTCATTTGATAGGATCGATACAAGTGGGCTAATATATCTCTCTTAAACATCAACCAAATATTGGAATCCGAACTTTGTCCAAACATACCATGAAACTTTGTCATGTTACCCACCTATTAGCATTTAAGTGCTACTAATAGTGAAGATCTAAATATTGCCTTTCAACATGCTATGTCGTCACTTTGAAGGTCAATCAAATTTAGAATTACTTTAACTTAAGGACGCATAACATTTGAATTCTAACGATTGAACCACCAAAAAGAAGGTGCACATTCGTTTTCAGTGGCTTCATCAATGGAACTTCAAAGTATACATCGTTAACTCTAAGTTTCTTAATTCGACTTTCGAAAAAGAAGCTGCACCTTCCTATCCTTCATTGTTAATTTATAGAATCATTGGAAAAGCCATTTATTCACACTCAATAACTAAAGCTCTCACATTATTTTGTAAAACCAGAAATTGTCCTTATGCACTCTATAAAACTTAGAAGGTCAATCAAATTTAGAATCACGGGTCCTTTAGCACAATCTGTCCTCAGTTATATGCACCTTAGGAAAGTTTATGGTATGTCAATGGTATGTCGACCAAACTTAGATAAGAATGCATAACATTTCATCTTACGATTGAACCACCGAAAAGGAAGGCGTACCTTCGTTTTTAGTGGCTTAATTACTAGAACTTCAAAGTTATGCATCTTTAACTTTAGAGTTGTTATAATTGAAGTTTCGAAAAGATAACGTGCAACTTTCTTTCCTTTCTTTTTAAATTTTATAATCTTGGATTTTCATATAAAACCAAAGTCCATTTTTCATACTCAATTACTAAAGTTGTGATACCTACTTGTAAAACTAGAAATTGTCCAAATGCATGGTAAGAAAATTTTAAAAGAAAAGCCTAGTAACTTTTTAAACCTAAAATACTCTTTATCTTGGAAACTAGAAATTGTCCACATCAAGCCTAGGCCACTTTAGCTCCTTTTTATCTTGAATCTCCATCAAGATATGCTTGATGGGAATTACCCTTCAACTTACAGTGCCTCGTTGTTGAAGCGGGCAATGTACTCTCGAAGAGTCTCATGACTCCTTTGCCTCACAGTCAGCAGATGGGTGACTGATTTCTTTTGATCTCGCCCTCCCAGATATTTGGTGACGAAGGCTCTGGCTAGCGCTCTGAATGAGGCAATGGATTTGCGCTTGAGCTGCTTGAACCATCTTGGAGTTGGTCCCGTGAGCGTGAATGAAAACGCCCTACACTTGATCATCTCTTTGACTCCATGGAGTTCCATCCATGCCCAATAGGAATCCAGGTGCTCTACAGGATCCGTAGATCCAGTATACTTCTTAATTTCAGGGAGCTTGAATTTTGCTGAGACGGACTCCTCCATGATCTCGTCGGTGAAGAGAGGATTAACCTGGTCGACCAAGCTGTCTAGGTCCAGTCCGTCTTGGTCCTGCGCCTTCTTCATGCTCCCCAATTGGTCTTGGAGGAGACGAAGTTGGGCCACCAAGGTTGTGCCTCAGCTCTGTCACACCCCGCCTCTCTTCAACGTTGGTTTAGCACATCCCTAAGATCTGCCGTCTGGGCACTTGGAGTTTTCGGGGATGTGGGGTGGATGACCCTCGCGTGGTACTCTTTGGCTGGCTACTTCGGACTGACTGCGTCCGAGAAGACTCTGTTCTTCTCGATCCGATCCTCTGGTGGACCGAATGCTCCTTTCTCTGGTCATTATCGCCCAGTCGAAGTCGTTCGACCGGTCTTCGGTGTCTGGAATGAGCATTTTTCGGCACATCCGTGGCTGAGGCTTTCCCTTTGACAGGGTCCCAGACCAACGGAGATGTCTTCATACCTAAGAAAGGAAGAAATCAGTAGCTTGTATTCCTTCATACCTAAAAGCTATTTTCTTCGTATTGTCAATCATGATATCTCATATATCATATACCTAATACAATCTCATATATCATATACATAATGCAAACACGATGCATCATAATCACAATTTCTAAGCATGTCATAAATAGGTTAAGTGAAGGAAAGAATATAGTCAATCTTACTCCACCACAAGTCATTTAGAATCATAATGTTGTAAGTCAAAAATATCTCGAAAGACTTGGAAGAGGTCGGGACCCGCTCGAAGGACAAACAAGTCAACGTCGACCCTTCGGTGGTCGATCACTCCATTACCGACCCCCCGGGGGTCAGCCAAGCAAGTCCGGCTCCTCTGGGGGTCGGCCAAAGAAGGCCTCGACCCCCTGGGGGTCGGCCCTTGCAGCCTCACCCTTCTCGGATTCGGCAACGAGTAGGTCAGTCCGAGTGAGTTGGCCGAGGAGGTCAGGACTCTCCGAAGAGTCGACCGAGTCCAAGTAACGTATAGAGGCGCTACACCCCGTGGCGTCCCCCGTTACAACGAGTAGGTCAGCTCGAGTGGGTTGGCCCTGGAGGTTAGAACTTTCCGAAGAGTCGACTGAGTCCAAGTAACGTATGGAGGCACTGCACCCCATGGCGTCCCCCATTACAACGAGTAGGTTAGCCCGAGTGGGTTGACCGTGGAGGTCAGAGCTCTCCAAAGAGTTGACCGAGTCCAACTAACGTATGGAAGCGCTGCACCTTGTGGCGTCCCCCGTTACAACGAGTAGGTCAGCCAGAGTGGGTTGGCCGTGGAGGTCAGGACTCTCCGAAGAGTCGACCGAGTCCAAGTAATGTATGGAGGCACTACACCTCGTGGCATCCCTCGCTACAACGAGTAGGTCAACCCGAGTGGGTTGGCCATGGAGGTCAGGACTCTCCGAAGATTTGACCGAGTCCAGGTAACTCCGAAGTCGAGACCGTTACACCTCCAGAGGGTAATGGTCAAGAGTTATGTCGGTATTCATACCCGACTTAATGATGGACGTTTCTAACGGCCGGCCATTATGCCGCTCATAAGTGAGCTGCAGCGGTTATGAGACCAACTGCTATAAGAGTCAAGTCATTTTCCAGTCCAGGGGACGGATCCTAAGCTAAGTATTCTTGTGCCATTCTTAGAGTTCTAAATTATCCTCCTAAAATTCTTTACGAACTTAGGCATCGGAGGCCATGTGGCTCACACCACATCGGTGTGTCATAATTTTCGCTTTTTTGCAGGCCCTTTCGTCCTCAATTAAACAAATTTTTACTGTAAATATTCTTTGACCATTTTTCGGCATAAACACTTGTCTTGCTTTTATTGTGTCATCTTCTCTATATTTTGCCCATTTATTACTAATGACTGACTTGCAAACGTTATTTAATTGATTGAAATCTTTTTAGCATACTGATAAATGAGGAAAAACATGTTCCAGCAACAAAAAGCAATTTTAGAGACAAACTCATTAAATATGTCAAGCCTCAAAGAGTAATTCATATGATAAAATTCTTCACTGTCATACTTGTAGGTTTCTACAATACCACAAATATTTTTGTTAAATTCAATATATGGACTACAGATGGTGTCCATGTAATATTAGGAAATTGTACTTCAATTATTTGTTCAACACCATTACAATTAAGAGTGATATCACTTATGATTTGAACAACATTTCTATGACCAATTCCATAAATAACTTCTTTATCAAATTTCCAATGAAGTATTTATCCTGGGTCTCTCCAGCATAATCCATTGTTGTTAGGAACATTGACACTCCTTTGATGGGCATCAACGATCTCTCGATACTAGTCTTTTCATTTTTCAAAGGACTTGTTCTCGAAAAAAAATAATAAAATAAATCAATGGGCTTGTTCTCAAAAAAAAGAATTTTAAATCAAAACTTCGCTTTAGTAATACTTAGAGGGGTATTATTCCCTAAGCTAGTCACCTGGGATAAATTGAAATTATGAAGACACGAGTGGTGTCTATAAATTAATATCATTGGTAGATCTTACACTGAGATTTGAAGGAAGCACACCTTCAAAACTCAAGCCTTTGACTATCGCGCCAACCTTGGGGACATAGCTTATCCTCGATAATTTATAATCAAAAGGCACATATGTAGACAACATATTGTTTGCTGTATAACTAAATTCCCTAGCAGAATATAAACATTCTCACAATTAGTGCATTCAATTGATCGACTTGTACCACTACCATAAGTAATCTTTCTTTCTTAATGGGTAACCTTAATACAATCAATTGATAGGTAGCAAAGAGATGTTTTTTGGAATCTTCTTTCCTTTCTCATCTCACCTTCTTCTAGTTTTTCATATCACCAAGATCTTTAGGGGCTGTTCCGTAAGTAGAGCATTGCTACACTATGGTTGGCAAAAACCAAATTGGGGGAGACCCATGATAAATGGAGCGAAAATTCGACCCATCTTAAAAGGTGTTGTCCTGTAATTAGGATGATGAGAACAAAGTCTATCTTGATAAAAACAAGTTACTAAAAGCCCAAAAAAGTTATTTACAATTAAATGGCCCAACAAAAAAGAGCAATATAGTTCAGGCCCACTTATCTTAAACCAAACCAAACCAATCCTCTTTAGAGCTTCAACCGATTCAATGAACCCAAATGCAAATGTACGGTTGAGATCAAGCATGACGAATGAAATGAGTGGCTGTGATGCTGTCACTCATCACTTTCTCCTTGTCGGTTGAGTTTGCATGTTGTATGTGTTGTCTCCACTTCTGCCGACGAACAAAAACCCCTTCGTTTCACTGTGCAGCTCATTCGACCATCTCTTTCATCCTCGTTTAGAGAAGGCTAGGGTTCTGGTGATTTTTCACAAACCTTTGTCGATCTTTAACATTCTTGCTCTAAAATCCAGTTACTCTAAGCGATAGTGACGATCCAAGGTTTCATCGCTTGGATCATTGCTTCCTCGCTCACCTTTCTCTGTTTTTGTGACGATTACAGTAGTAGCTTACTGAAATCGTTGCACATCTTGAGTTTCTTGACTTCATCCTTGCTGAGATTCAGGGCAAAAACCTTTAAAGGTAATGTTCTTTACTCTCGTGAATTAGGTTTTCTCTCTTTCTTGTTTTGTACAAACTAATTACTTATTTTTCTTGCTCTTTTCTTTTAACATGTCTCTGGCTAAATGTATGAAATGAGAAAAAGAAAACAACGTTCAAACTATGAGAAAGAGGAAGAAGATAGAACCAAATTTACTTGGTTCGGCTTTTAATGAGCCTACGTCCACGGAGCCAACGAACCAAGTGAGTTCTTGTTTGATTTCAACTGAAAAATATCATCATCATACATCCTTACAAGTTCGTACTCCAAACTATTTATATACAAAAAGAATTATCAAGTACATAGGAGTGCACAAGCTCATAGGATAGAGCCTAGGTGGTTTAGAGCCTTAGGTGATTTTGAGAGCTTGATAGAAATCAGGTAGATGTTATTAGGAATAAGAATGAAGGCCTTTGCTTAAAGACCTCACCTTGTGTAAGTTGTATTGAGCATAGCTTGTCATTCACCTTCAACAAATATCCACCTTGAATGATAAACACCTTATTCATTTTCACCCTATGATTTTTCAATGAGCAGAAAAGTCTACTACTCTGACTAGACTGAGGCAGTGATCAAATTTTTTTTTGGTCACTGCTTTGGTTAGAACATCTGTAGCATTGTCCTCAGTTCCAACTTTTTCAACTTTGATCACTCCTTCCTTAATCACATTCCTAACAAAATGATGTTTAACATCAATGTGTTTTGACCTGCCATGAAATTGTTGATTCTTAGTTAGATGAATGGCACTTTGATTGTCACAGTATAGGATAGCTTCATCTTGTTCATAACCCAACTCTCATAGAATCTCTTTAAGCCAAATAGCTTCCTTAACAACCTCAGTTGAAGCAATGAATTCCGCTTCAGTAGTTGATAGGGCTACAATGGACTGTAAGTTAGATTTCCAACTAACAATGTTGCCTCCAACTAGAAATACATAACCTGTTAATGACCTTCTTTTGTCTAGATCACCAGCATAGTCTGAGTCTACAAAGCCTTTCAATTCAAGTTTGAGAGTAGTAGGTTCAGGTATAGTAATCCCCTGTTTCTAGTACCATTTAGATACATTAGAATCCACTTGGTAGCTTCCCAATGTGCCTTTCCAGGGTTTCCCATAAACCTACTGACTAGACTTAAGCAATGAGATAGATCAGGCCTAGTACAAACCATCAAGTACATTAAGCTTTCAATAGCATTAAAATAGGGTATCTTACACATATCAGTGTTTCCTTCATGATCTGTAGGTGAATCTTTAGCTGATAGCTTGAAGTGTTGTGCTAAGGGTGTGCTTACTGGTTTTGAGCTGCTCATGTTGAACCTGGCCAATACTTTCTCTATATAGATCTTCTGTGAAAGAAATAAAGTCTCAAGAGCTCTGTCTCTTCTGATTTCCATGCCAAGTATCACTTTAGCCTTTCCCAAGTTTTTCATCTTGAATTCTGAACTTAGTTGTAACTTTAGTTTCTTTAGGTCTTCTAGCTGTTTTCCAGCTAAGAGCATATCATCCACATATAGTAACAGGTAGATATAGCTGTCTGTCTTTGTCTTCTTATAGTAAACGCAAGCATCAAATTTACTTCTAGAGAAACCAATTTTCAGTATGAATTCATCAAACCTTTTATACCAGCATTTGGGAGCCTGTTTGAGTCCATAGAGTGATCTATTAAGCTTGCAAACCAGTGTGTCTCCCTTTCCTTCTTTGAAACCTTTGGTTGTTCCATGTATAGAACCTCCTCTAGATTGCCATGAAGAAAGGCAGTTGTGACATCCATCTATTCCAGCTCCAGATTTCACTAGCCACAATAGCCAACAAGATTCGAATAGATGTGTGCTTGACTACTGGTGAGAAAATCTCACTATAGTCAATACGTTCTTTCTATTTAAAGCCCTTTACTAGTAACCTGGCTTTGAATTTGACATCTTTACCTGATCCAATTTGCTTCTTCTTAAGAATCCATCTACAATGAATAGTCTTCTTCCCATCAGGTAGAGCAACAAGATCCCATGTCTTGTTCTTCTTTAGTGAATGCATTTCACTCTTCATAGCCTCTAACCATCTGGACTTATCTTTACTTGTAAGAACATCCTTAGAGGACTATGGGTCATCTTCTAGATCAGTGAAATTTTCAGCAAGCTTGAGCAAACCTAGCAGGGAGCCTAATCTGTCTTCTAGGCCTTTGAGCTCTAAAAGTTGAGCTAGTAGGGTCTTCTTCTTGTTGAGTAGTTTCGGGTGTCTCTTGAGAAACCCTAGGTGATTCACTTGCTTCTTCTTCTGCTTTAGATAGATAAAGATGAATCACTTCTCTGACCACCTCCACCTTAGGACTTGAGCTTTTAACAGATTTAGAACACTCCATCTCTATTTCTGTAGAAGAATCCATGTAGTATTCTTGCTTTTTGAACACTACATTTCTGCTAACAATGCATCTTTTGTTTGAAAAGTCTCAAAGCTTGTAGCCTTTGAATTCCTCAGGATAGTCGAGGAACATACACTTCAAGGCTCTAGGTTCCAGCTTGGCCTATTTTATGTGAATATAGGCTTTACAAAAAAAAACTCTAAGATTTGAAAGGTCAGGAAGTACCTTAGACCATCTTTCAAGGGGAGTTTTGAATTCAATGGGTGAGCTTAGACTCCTGTTAATAGTGTAGACAGTAGTGGATGCTCCTTCAGCCCAAAATTCATCACCTACCTTAGCACCTGAAAGTAAACATCTAACCCTTTATAGGATAGTCATGTTCATCCTTTCAGCAACACCATTCTGTTGAGGTGTATAGGGAACTGTTTTGTGCCTGGTTATTCCCATCTTAGAACAAAAATCTTTAAATTCACTGCTTAGAAATTCCAGACCATTGTCAGTTCTCAGATATTTAACCTTTCTAGTTGTTTGAAGTTCAACTTTAACTTTCCATTCAACAAATTTAGAAAACGATTGATCTTTTGAATGTATAAAGTAAATCCAAACTCTTCAAGAATAGTCATCAATTAGGGATAAAAAATACCTTGCTCCATTCCAAGAGGGTGTCTGAGCTGGTCCCCACAAATCAACATGAGTGTATACTAGTATGACCCTGGTATTGTGCTCCCCTCTTGAAAACTTCACCCTTTTGGCTTTGACAAAAATACAATGTTCGCAGAACCTGAGTCTCTTGTTTCCACAGTTCTGTATTAACCCTTGTTTGGATAGTTCACACAGGACTTGTTCGCTAATATGTGACAGTCTTTTATGCCATTACTCAAATCCATCAAGCTTTGAGGATTGTGCCACCAATGCAAGGCTTGGTACTTCAACATCCTTAAGAAAATACAAACCATTGTGTCTGGTTCCACAAATGATTTCCCTTCCTTCCTTAAACCACCACTGTTTCCAACAAATGAACAACCATGTTCCTCCAGCATACCCAAAGAGATTAGATTCCTCCTGATCTTGGGTACATGCCTGACTTCTTTAAGAAGGATTTCCCTGTTTTTTTGAAGTTTAAGAACCATTGATCCAATTCCAACCACTTTGCAGGAGTGGTTTTTTCCCATGTACATTGAATCTCCCTTATATGGTTTGTAGTCAATAAACCAATCTTTATTGGAGGTCATGTGGTAGGTACACCTTGATTCCAAGACCCAGTATCCCTTAGATTCAGTTCTTTCTTCGTTGAGTGTTGCCTATGACCAACACCTCAGCATAGTTCAAACCTCCTTCACCAACAGCATTCTCAAGGTCAGCATTTCCTCTTGAAGAATTCCCTCTGAATTTAGAGTCCTTCTTTTGAAAACTATTCTTCTTGGTGTAGCTCTTTTGATAATGCTCTCTCTTAGAACTCCTCTTATAATCTTCTTTCCTTTCAGGACAGTCCCTTTTGAAATGCCCTTCCCTATGGCACAAGAAACATTTTAGTGCTCCTTTATTCCTAGAACCCTTGTAGGATTCCTTACCATAATTCTGTTTCTTTGAATGATTTTTGCCCTTTGAGTATAACAATTCAGCCCCTCCATTTGACTTATTCTCTGTCTTAATTTCCAGTTCCATACACTTTAGTGCGTTGATTACAATGTCTAGGTTGACACTATCCCTTCCATACTTCATGGCAATCTTTACATCTTTGAATGTGTCATGAATGGAATTAATAAGAATGACAGCTTCACTTTCAATACTCAACTTTTCACCCGAATTAGAAAACTCAGAAGTCAGTTTCTTAAAATCATCCAAGTTCTCAGTTAAGCTTTTAGATGCACTCATCTTAAAAGAAAACAATCTCTCCCTTACATAGAGTTTATTAGGAAGTTCTTTCTTATCAAAAAGGGAATGTAATTTTAGCCATACCTTGTAGATGGAGTCTTCATCCATTACCTGTCTAAACACAGAATCATTGAGATTTAGCATGATGGTAGTGATAGCTATGTCTTCCATCACCTTTTTGCTTTCCTCTGTTATTGAAGACGATTCCTTAGAGGGTGCTTCAATAGCCTTAACAGCCTTTAGTGCAATCAGAATGATTCTGACTTTCTTTGCTCATAATGAAAAGTCACCAGTTCCATTGAATTCATTATCTCGTACTTGGTAGAAGTTGCCATTTTCACAGTAGCTCTTCTATTCCTTCAAGAATTGATTTCTTGATTTCAACACTCTGTTTCTTTATTCTTCAGGCTCTTTTCTCTACACTTGAACTTGGCTCTAATACCAGATTGATAAAAACAAGTTACTAAAAGCCCAAAAAAGTTATTTACATTAAATGGCCTAAAAAAAAGAGCAATATAGTTTAGGCCCAATTATCTTAAACCAAACCAAACCAATTCTCTTCAGAGCTTGAACCTTTTCAATGAACCCAAATGCAAATGTACGGTTGAGATCAAGCATGACGAATGAAATGAGTGGCTGTGATGTTGCCACTCATCACTTTCTCCTTGTCGGTTGAGTTTGCATGTTGTAAACGTTGTCTCCACTTCTGCCAACGAACAAAAACCCCTTCGTTTCACTGTGCAGCTCATTCAACCATCTCTTTCATCCTCATTTAGAAAAGGCTAGGGTTCTGGTGATTTTTCACCTGAACCTTGGTCGATCTTTAACATTCTTGCTCTAAAATCCAGTTACTCTAAGCAATGGTGGCGATCCAAGGTTTCATCACTTGGATCGTTGCTTCCTCGCTCACCTTTCTCTGGTTTTGTGACGGTTATAGTAGTAGCTTACTGTAATCGTTCCACATCTTGAGTTTCTTGACTTTATTCTTGTTGAGATTCAAGACAAAAGCCTTTAAAGGTAATGTTCTTTACTCTCGTGAAATAGGTTTTCTCGCTTTCTAGTTTTGTACAAACTAATTTCTTATTTTTCTTGCTCTTTTCTTTTAACATGTCTCTGGCTAAATGTATGAAATGAGAATAAGAAAACAACGTTCAAACTTATGAGAAAGAGGAAGAAGATAGAACCAAATTTACCTGGTTCGGCTTTTAATGAACCTACGTCCACGAAGCCAACGAACCAGGTGAGTTCTTGTTTGATTTCAACTGAAAAATATCATCATCATACATCCTTACAAGTTCGTACTCCAAACTATTTATATACAAAAAGAATTATCAAGTACATAGGAGTGCACCAGCTCATAGGATAGAGCCTAGGTGGTTTAGAGCCTTAGGTGATTTAGAGAGCTTGATAGAAATCTGGTAGATGCTGTTAGGAATAAGAATGAAGGCCTTTGCTCAAAGACCTCACCTTGTGTGAGATGTATTGAGCATAGCTTGTCATTTACCTTCAACATATCTTTGTGGATCCTCTTAGCATCGAACTCGTAGGGATGGCAATGGTGGTATTTTTTAAGTTGTTCAAGGTGGGCATTATCTCGATTGGGATTGAGTGACTTTATTATGGTGGGCCTGTTCTGATGCTGAGGTGAAATGATGTTGGAGGGGGACACGAAAGATGACAGATCGAGAGTTTGAAATTGAGAGAATTTTGGACAGAGAGGGTTTTAGAAAGAGGTAAAGTTTTCCATAAGCAACTCTCGTCACTTCGACACATCAAACATATGAGTGAAAACAACAAAGTGACATGGTGAATATAAAATACAAAGCAACTTCTCTTAGAGATGGGATTATCTGATCACAACTAAACCTATTAAAAGACAAACTAAAGAGTTTTAATCTTTCCAACTCATATTAGTTATTTGTCTCTTAGAACTAAACTCAAATCTACCATTCCCGATAGGTTCATTGAGCTCAACTACTAGAGCGAAATGCTTAGGGCGCCGTAGCTTTAACTATTAAAAACTTACATGTGCAAGTTATTTATTCTTAGCATACCAACTTATATACATACATAATACTTATGCGAAAACTCGAAGAAGTGAAATTATGCCACTTCAAATTGGGAAAACATCTCAGCTCATCCTCGACCAAACAAGGAAGTGTCTTGTGATATTGATAGGGGTGTGACTCCTAAACAACAAAAGCCTACTTATAGATAGTACCAAACCATACTCAATCTACCCTTACATCTTGATAATTTTGAGAAAGATCAAAAACTTTTGATTTTCTATTAACATTTCACAAATATATAGTACATCAAATATCAAATCTCAAATAGTATTCTAATGAATTTTAGATGATATCCAACAAATATTCTAAATGTCTGCTACTCATCAAATATCAAATCTAATCAATCTAGATTTTTATTATTTATAACACTTCCCTTAAGTTCATGTAAATAGCAACTTTAAAATAAATTCATGGTACACGGCTTACGCAAATGTTATATTGTAATAACACATTTCTATGGGCTTATATTTAAAAAGAAGCTAGGCTTCGGGGGAGTTTTGTTTGCTTTGAGAGGAGTTGGGGGTAAAGAGGTAGTTTGGTTGGCTGGATATAACTAGATAAGGTTTTTTTTAAATCCCTAGGTTTTAGAGCATAGTGTGTTGATTTGAAAGCTGCTGGCTTCTTTTTCTTGATCGATCAAACCACTAGCCTCCTCCAATCTTACCGGTTGGGTTCCTTGTGTTTCACGGCCAGTTTTGTTGCAAATCAGCTGAGCAGCGCCACTGATCTCGTTCGTGGAGGTGTTACCTGTGCTGGTGACTGCTTCTCCTTCGTTGGCCAGCTGGGTGCGAGGGTGAAGGACAGCACCGTCGTGAGCTCGTTGGTCGTCGGACGTTCGTTGACCGGTGCTCGTTGGGTGTCGCAGGAGCTTGAGATAAGCTACCTCTCCCTTTTCACGCCCGTATGACCGCCGTCCACGCCAGAAAAACCCATCTCCCTCACCGCTCTCCATTGGCCGTTGATCAACCCCAGCCCAACCACCCATGACCCACGACCACCGCCACACCCACTCCTTTCTTAACACTCACCTCCACCTCACCCTTCTTAGAAAATATCTACCACCCATTCTACTCTCTTAACCGCGTCCTCTCTTCCCCTACCTGGTTAAACTACGTGGCAGCTTATGCTGCCACACCAAACCATCGGCCATTTTAGTCAAAGTCGACCCTTGTAACTACCCCCCTGTCCATGTGACGCTCATCTCGACCGAATAAACCCAGTTTATCTCTCTCTCAAGGCCAGTTTTGTTCCCTTTTCGGTTGTGGTTTCATTGTTGCTTGTAGGTCGGTAAGCCGTGTTGGGAAAAATCTTCTCTAATTATCGCAGGAATAAGTAGAAAATAATCGAGAAATTAAAAAGAAAAACAATAAAACCGGAGAAAAAAATCACAGACAGAAAAACTCAACAAATTCCACCTTGGCGAGATAACTGAAGAATCCACATCAGTTGCAACATTGTCTTCACCGACAATCATAATCCTCAACTCTGAGAACTATATCCTACTCCACCATAAAAGTAGACCACTTGAAATCTCACATTCCAAGATTTTTCTTCTTCGTCACATGTCGATATAACTTGCTGAAATTTATGGTGCAACTTCCACCTACTTGGCTTACCTGGAAGTTCTTCATCAATCGACACAACTTCCACCACACACCTTGCATAATCGGCCAACCAATGCCTGTGTGCAAACTTGTGGAACTCTAACATCACATCCTCTATCATGGCAGAGCGAACATGACATAAGGATGATTTCTTTCTTTCTTCAAAGAGATTCACCATCTCCTCTAGCAAGAGAGACCACGTCAGCATCCGAACTCGAGCCCTTTGACAAACTTGCTATGTTTGGATAATCTTCTTTCATGTGATCAGTCTGTCCGCATTCCCAGTAATCTTTCTTTTCAGCATGTACTGGAACCACCACTAGACTCGACTGGATCATTATCACCGCTTAATCTTTTTATTTTAGAAGCATCACACCTTGATCTTCTCTTCAAATTATTGCATGATCTAGATTGTATCAACACATCTCGAACTTGTACTTGCCACAAGCCGCCGATCATCCTTTCATCAAATTTCTCCACATCAATCTTCACCGCACTCGTAAAGGTTGACATCTCTGCTACACTCCTAGCAAATCACCAAATAGTAAACAATACTATTCCCCAGCATACTCATAAACTAAAAGAACTACGAACCTAAAGCTCTGATACCACTTGTTGGGAAAAACCTTCCCTAATAACCGCAGGAATAAGCAGAAAATAACCGAGAAATTTAAAAAAAAAACAACAAAATAGAACACAAGAATTTATGTGGAAAAACTCCTAAACCGGAGAAAAAAACCACGGACAGAAAGAACTTCCACTATGTGAAAAATTGTTACAATCAAACAAAATTCTCTCATCGACCCTAATTACATAGACACTCTCTTCAAAGCTTATACTACTTACACCTTTTGCTTCACTCTCTCACCAGAGAATACAAGAGAAATTTCACTAGAGTTAGCAAATCAATCTTAAAGTATTTCTAACTGGGATGCCTTAAATCTAAGGCTTGATGCTCTTTTTATAGTGATTGGAGTACACCACTTCCTTTTAGGTTTTCGATTCCTTGAACCTTTCCGAATCCTTTTAGGTTTCTTATTCCTAGGACTATTCCGAATCCTTTTTGCTTTCCGATGTGAGAATATCTTCTTCTAATATTTTGCCAAAACTCAATAAGTCATTAGTTGGATTTCAACAAACGTGTAACCGCGGGGTCTCTTCGGTTCAGGATTTTGGATTCATTGTTGCTTTGTAAGTTTTGGCGCCATGGATTTATTTTGAATAGTTAAGGCACTAATTTTAACTATATGTGGTGTTCAGGTCTGGTGTTCGCTGTTAGCAAGTGGCAGTTTTAGTTGTAGTTGGGAATGAAACCAAGAGAATCGGCCAAGGTAAAAGACCTGTATTCCCTTATTCGTGGCCAGTGGTTTAGTGCGTGTATCAATTTCCTGCTTTGACATTTATATGATCCGGGCATGTATTATATTGTGTTTGCTTATATTGATTACTCGGTTAGCATTCAGTTAGCGTAATCGTCCTTAATTGCATACTGATTACTGCATGTACCATGATTCACTAATGCATTAGTTGTTTTTGCTCATAGTTCATTGTCACAGCTGTTGACCAAATAGCTGACGCACGACTTGATGACTCGTTCAGACCCAAGAAAGTCATGAAGATTGGATAGATGTTACTAGTTGGTGAACGTGCATGGTTTTTGGCCGACATGTTTGACATGAGATTTGTGGTCCCTCGCCATAGGTTTCTGTGGATGGTTGGCCAACTAGGCTCACGGCTCCTGCAGGTACTTACTAGTAATCTAGGGTGCCACTCTATGTATGTGGTTGGGTTTGCGGCCCTTGGTTAGCACGGGATCCTCGTCTTACCGCGTGTAGGAGCCTGTGGAGATTTATGGTCCCCGAGCTAGGTCTCCATACCCGTCGAATTCCACAGCCTGAGGTAAAGTCTCCCCGGTTACACTAGAGATTTGTGGTCTCTTGAGGATCAGTGTCTTGGGCACGTGGCTTTAAACCACCTCTTAAGCATGGGTCCCAAGACCCCGCACAAATTGTTGTACTTTGTCGATACTTCTATTTGATATATGTTAAACCATGAGTTTAGGGAATCCTTATTGAGTTTTCGTGAATTCACCCTTTCCACTGTGGATGTCCCACAGGTACTACAGGATTGTATTGAGACGGGTCAGCAGCTAAGCTGGAGACGATCACGGGACCCCTAACACCCTCTAGAGTTTTTGTCATTGGCTTCTTTTTGCATAGACTTTTCATGTTTTATTGTTTCAAGACTTTATATGTTGTTTTCTGGTTATGTTTTGGAACTATGGGTATTCTTGTTTTGTGTGTTTTTTACTGTGGAGTCTTACCATTATATTTTAGTTTACACGGACTTTATGGTTGTTAAAACATATTTTGTGCATATTTTGGAAATTATCTTCATGCCTGACGGAGTAAGGGTTTGAGTGTTGAAAGTGATGCAAATTGTACGGGTTGGGTCCAGAAGGGCGATAGATTTGGACGACAATGGAGGTGAGGACTTGGTGCAGTCATTAGAGGTAATGACTTTGTCAATTAGAAATCAGACAGTGCCGATGAAGGAAGTTGTGAGATGGCCAATTTGTATTACAATACAATATTATAATATTACTGTATTTATATATAATGTTGTATTTATAATAATAATAATAATAATACGTATTTATAAAAGGAATATTGTATTTATATAATATTGTATTTATAAATACGTATTAATAATACTTTATTTCTAAATAATATTATATTTATAAATAGAATATTACCGTATTTAGAATATAATACGTATTTATAAAACACAATATAATATTATAATATTATTTTATAGTAATAATAATAATACCCTTTTATAAATAATAATATTGTATTTATATAATTATGTATTTATAAATATGCATTAATAATATTGTATTTATAAATAATAGTATATTTATAAGTACGTATTTATAATATTAATGTATTTAAAATATAATATATATTTATAAAACACAGTAGAGTATTATAATGTTATTTTTTATATATAATATTATATTTGTTGTAAGACAAAAATATCACGAAAATCTCGGAGGAGGTTCGGACCCACCCGAAGGACAAACAAGCTAACGCCGACCCCTAGGGGGTCGGCCAACGGCGTGACGTCGCCCGTTACAACGAGTAGGTCAATCCTAGTGGATTGATCGTGGAGGTCAGGACTCACCAAAAAGTCAACCGAGTACAAATAACGTTTAGAGGCGTTGCATCCTGTGGCGTCGCCCGTTACAACAAGTAGGTCAATCCGAGTGGATTTCCCGTGAAGGTCAGGACTCTTCGAAGAGTGACCGAGTCCAAGTAACGTATGTAGGCGCTGCACCCCGTGGCGTCGCCCGTTACAACGAGTGGGTCGGCCCGATAGGGTTGGCCGTGGAGGTCAGGACTCTCCGAAGAGTCGACCAAGTTCAGAGTCAAGACCGTAACACCTCGAAAGGGTAACGGTCAGGAGTTAAGCCGATATTCATACTCGGCTTAATAACTGATGTTTCTAATGGCCAACCATTATATCTCCATAAGTGAGCTGCTGCGGTTACGAGACCGGCTACTATAAAAGTCAAGTCATTTCTCCCTTTCAGGGGACGAATCCTAAGCTAAGTACTCTTAAGCCATTCCTGAAGTTCTAAATTGTTCTCCTACATTCCGTTTCTGACTTAGACATCAGAGGCCTGTGGCTCACACCACACCAGTATGTCCCAATTTTGATTTTTTTGCATGCCCTTTCATTCTTAGTTAAAACAAATCTACTATGGATATCCGTTGACCATTTTTTGGCATCAATAGTTGGCGTCGTTTGTGGGGACAAGAGAGTGTTCTACCTAAAAAGCTATAATCTAAACCATTTTCATGCAAAAATTTCTAACGTTGAAAACGGCCACCACCACGGTGTCGATAAAGAATCGGACGTCGAGCACGCTCCGAGGAGGATTGCCTCCAGAGGACATGATGTTGTTCATGTCGAAAACCACCGGGATCCTGAGGGTGCAGTAGCCAGGCAAGAATCGGAGCATGTGGATCCAAAGTTTACAGCTTTGGATGAACAAGTGTAAGGGATGGCAGAGCTTTTGAGTCATCTTGTGGAGTTGCTTCGGCAACCACCTCCGGCCCAGATAGCTAATGCTGAGAACGAGCAGGCGCCAGCGACAGCCGACCAGAAAAAAGGCAGTGACAGAAAAGTCAACTTCGTTGGTTCGAGACCCTACCAAAAAGAAAGCCCCAACTACGGAGGTACCGAACAAGGCAATTCCCGACACTAAATTCCGGTTGAACGACTTCAACTAGGCGGTAATGACTGGAGGAAGGAGCCAGCCAAGAAGTACCACGCGAGGGTCATCCACCCCATATCCCCCAAAAACTCCGAGTGTTTGGACGACGAGATCAGACCTGGGAGCGGATATCAAGGATGTGCTCAACCAACGCCGAAGAGAGGCGAAGGGTGACAGAGCTGAGACACAACCTTGGCTGGCTCAACTTCGTTTCCTCCAAGACCAGTTGGGGAGCATGAAGAAGGCGCAAGACCAAGACGGACTGGATCTGGACAGCTTGGTGACCAGGTTGACCCTTCCTTTACCGATAAAATCATAGAGGAGTCAGTCCCAGTAAAATTCAACCTCCATATAATCAAGAAGTACGATGGATCTACGAATCCAGTGTCTACGAATCCTATCAAGAAGTACGATGGATCTACGAATCCTTTACCGATGAATCTTTCAGAGAGCTAGCCAGGATTTTCGTCACCGAATTCATGGGGGGTACGAGATCAGAAAAATCCGGTCACCCATCTGCTGACCGTGAGCCAAAGGAGTCATGAGACTCTTCGAGAGTACATTGTCCGCTTCAACAACGAGGTGCTGTAAGTTGAAGGGTACTCGGACAGCACGACTCTCGAAGCAGTCGTTGCCAGACTCAGGGATGAAAAATTGTTATGGTTGCTGGGGAAAAAGGCTTCACTAACTTATGCTGAGTTGCTAACGAGAGCGCAAAAGTACATGAGTGTAGGGGAGCTGGTCAATTCCCGAGGAGGCATAGAAGGAATGTGATCCCTTCCAGAGTGCGAGAAGTCAGACAGTCGTCGCGAGGCTGATTACAAGGAATCACAAAAATGAAGGGCGGAAGAACGCCCGATGAAAAAAGAGAAGGTCGAACGACGAGGGGTACCCCCTAGCCGGTTCGAAAAGTACACTCCCACGATAGTTCTCGTAGTGCACATCTTGTTGAAAATTCAAGATAAGGATGAGCTGAAGTGGCCAAGCCGGATTAAGGTAGGGTCCAACAAAAGAAATAGAGGCAAGTACTTCCTATTTCATAGGGACCATAGCCACGCTACCTCGGATTGCTACGACTTGAAGGAATCCATAGAGTCTCTCATCCGAAAAGGACGATTGGACAAGTACGTGGTAGAAGGTGAAAAAACGTCTGAGTCCCCTAACAAGAAAAGAGGAGGCAAAAAGTCACCACCACCTCCGAAGATTAGAACTATCATCGGAGGGTCGGCTGGTAAAGAGTCCAACCGAAGTCGGAAGGATAAAGTGAGGTAGGCCAGAGGCTCCCTAAGGGGCGAAAAAGTGCGCATAGTGGAAGTAGTGGACGAGCAACTGTGCTTCATTGGTGCTGAGGCTGCAACACTGCACCAGCCGCACAACGACGCCTTTGTGGTGTCCATGACCATATCCAACATCCGCGTCAGAAGGATTCTCATCGACGAAGGCAGTTTGGAGGATGTGTTGTTAGTAAAGGCGTACGACGCCATGAAACTGGGAAGGGAAAGGCTCAAACCGAACTCGACGCCTCTAGTCGGATTTGGTGCGAGCACTTTGATCCCTGAAGGATCAGTCGAGCTTCTAGTGACCTTTGGCGAAAAGGACAACATAGTCCTGCACTTTGTCAATTTCTTGGTGATAAACGACAACTCCACCTACAACGTTATACTGGAAAGAACCACGGTTCATGGGCTAAAGGATGTCGCGTAACCTTACCATAAGGTGGTAAAGTTCCCTACTCCTATGGGAGTGGGGCAAGTCAGATGAGAACAGTTGTTCTCGAGGGAATGCTACCACACAGCCCTACCGGGGCGTGGTAAAGGTCCTTGAAGTAAAAGACTGTTAAAAGAGGACCGGCTCCAAGTGAGGTTGTCCAAGGAACAGCACATGTGGGGGTACAAGTCAAGCAAATACTCAGTCTCAAAGCCCCAAGGTCGATGATTTGGCAAAGTCAAAGACCGCCTGCGAAACTAAAGCGGACAAGACCGTGCTTGTAAAGATCTTAGACGAGTCTAGCATCCCCGCTAAGCTGCTGCACGGAATTAGCAAGGCAACACCAATTTCGCCTACAACAATAAGATTATCCATGTTTGGAGCGCCTAAACACTTTAAAAGTACTTTCAGTATATTGTAATTCAAGTTGTTGATGAATAAAAGTACTGTTTTTCTCATTCTGTCCATCTTAATTTAAGTAAATTGATTTTATTTTCGTATACTTAAATTGGGGGTATACGAGATAGAGAAAAAGGCAAAAAAAAGTTCATCATTTCATTCAAAGTAAAAAGTTCCTGGGTTACAACCTAGAGTAAAAAAGTAAAGACTGCAAAGTAAAAATGAAGGCAATATAAAAGTCATCAAGGCCCACTAGAGCTGCGTCTGCTGGAAGTTAGTCTGTTGGGTCCGACTTGGGTAGGTGTTGTTCTAGCTAGAAGAGCCTGACTTCTTTCAAGCATGCCTTGGAAAATGCAGGAGTCGTAGCAAGCGGCTTGGGCATGATCACTTGGAATTTTGGACTCGAAGGCTGGCAGGAAAGGGTCAACGACTCTTTCCGTAGTGATGGAACAAAGAGACCAAAAGAGAGAAAGAAGGTTGTCATAGCTAACACCCTCTTGGATTCGGTCTAGTGCCCAGTCGATGGCAGCCTCGTCGACGTTGTTCTCCAAAATCAAAAAGGCAAGAGAGCCTTTCACAAGGTTAGCCAAGTAGGCACCGTTCTTCAGCTTCCCTTTAGCGGAAGCCAACTCTCGTCGAAGACGGGCAATAGTGGACAAGTCATCTTGGCACGCGCAAGCAGCTAGACTTCGGGCCGTTTCGGCGGAAGTACGAAAGTCGACCAGGGCAGCCTCAGTGACCCGCTAAGCTTCTTGAGCCTATACTAGCTCCCACTTAAGTTTGTCAGTACTAGTAGACAAAGAAGAGCGGGTCTGGCGCAAGTCTTCAAAATGGTGACGAGAGGCTGAGGCAAAATGCATGAATGCCTGCAAAAAGAATCCAAGGCAATAAGTTAGCATGCGTACTCTTGTTAACGTATAGCTGTAAAAAGTAGGATCGTCTTACCTCGTGCATTAGACGAGTCCCTTCTTTCAAGACCTGGGAGGCATCTCCTAGGGGAAAGGAAGCCGAAGAAGACCCTACTTCACTCCTCAATTTGGAGGCCAAAGTCTTCTCCTTCTGCGGGTCCAAAGAAGGACGGTGCAGCCCTGACAAAAGATACGAGTCGAACCAAGGGAGAAGGCTGTGCAAAGGCGTTTGAGGCCTGCACGAGCTTGTCTGAATCGGAGAAGGGACATGGTCAAATCTGAGGCTAGGTCTGTCAAACTTCGGGTCTGACCCAATATCAAAGTCTTCTGCGACTTCAGGAAAAGGAAGATCTCCATCGTCTCCAGGTGGAAGGGAGCAGCCCTCCGAAGTGAGGTCCACCGTGTCATCGGTTGGAGGCCTAGCAAGAGGGTGAAACGTTTGGCGCGTCACTGCATCAAAGGCACCTCAGCGAAGGCTTGTAGTCAATGGTGGCTGAACACGGTAAAATGCGTTAACTTACATTTCCTGTCAAGTTATGCTAAGCTAGAAGAAAAAGTAACTTGCATACCTGGAGCGGATCCCTCATGCGGGACGGTTGACTCCGAGTTAGAATCGGCTGGCACTACCGAATCTAAAAGAAAGTTGTAAAGCGCCAACGAGTTCGTGGTCAGGTACTGCGCCGCTGCGAAATAAAGTATACTATATGTTTCGAAGGTAGTGGGAATTGTCAACGAAGCTTCGGCACCTGGGGCCTCCCAAGGTCTTCTAGAGAAGAACTAGCGCTCTTTCTACCCCTTTTGAAAGTTGAGGCACGCCACCAAAGGAGAAAGTTTACTCCTGGGGGTAAGGTAGCAGCCCACGGTGACGTCGAGATGATGGCAGAAACGGTAAAATGGGAGAAGGTCTCTAGCATTGAAGGGACCCTAGAAGCCGGTGTACACCCAAAGGCTGTGAGCACCGATTAAGACATTCTAAGCATTATGAGCCAACTGCGGTGGAGCCAGCCCGACAATACCGAAGAACTCTTGAAGAGACGGTATAAGGGAAGCCGAACTCCTCTGTCAAACATGGGTGTGTAAAGGGCCACCTCGCCCGGAGGAGGATAGGCATATGTCTCCGAAGCCAGCGGAAGCTGAAGGGTGATCTCGACAGGAATAAGGAACTGGGTCCTAAGATGATCTAGGTCCTTCTGAGTTAAAATAGACACAACCATTTGAGATCCCGACCCAACCGCCAGGGCTCTCCGTCAAGTCCTCTTAGCGAGGAGATAGCCCGAGGGTGAAGAGATTCGAGCTCATAATCAGACGAGGGTCCATGACGGCCAAAGTGAGGAGTAGTTTACAAATAACTAAGTTAGGAAAAAGGCAAGTCTCTAACAAAGAGAGTCAAAGAACCCTACGAAATTCGACAAATGGCTAAACGGGCGAGACTTTTACAAAAAGTACCTAAGTAGCCTAAAAGTTCCAAAGCGGTGAAAAATGCAAGACTTTTATAAAAGTGCCTAAGTAACCTACCACTTTCAACAAACGATTGGGCAGGCGAGACTTTTATAAAAAAAGTGCCTAAGTAGCCTAAAATTTTCGAAAGGAAGTTAAACGGGCAAGACTTTTATGAAAAGTGCCTAAGTAGCCCACAAATTCGAAAAAGTACTCTAATGGGTGAGTCTTTGAAAATAGAGCCTAAATAATCCTAAAAATTTGTGCGTACATGCATAACAGGCAAAAAATCGAAAAAAGTACCTAAATAAAGGTGAAATTTTTGGAAATATGCCTAACTGTTAGCATGAAGTCGGAAAAAGAGAGTACGTACCGAAAACGTTGGGCGCGACAGATGCTTTTCAAAAATCCAAAACGCAAAGCAAGTCTCCTCTCACACTTTCAAAAAATCGAAAAATACTAGCCTAGTGAGAGGCAATTTTCGGCCAAAGAAGATAAAAATGAGGGTGTAGTTTTGTAAGGGAGTTTTTATGGAAATGTTAGGTTATGAGAAATCTCTATTTCCCAAAAAGAGAGGTGATTTTTTATTAAAAATATTATCTTGGAAAAGATATTCTTAGAAATAAGAATATGGTCATTTTAATATAATTATTCTTAGTATAAATATTTCTCATAACCTTACAACTTTATTTGTTTGAATATTATTTAGGAAAAGATATTCTTAAAAAAAAATATGGCCTAAGTAGTTTTCAACGAAATACTTCCGTAAATTACAAGAAGATAACTTTTTAGCATCTAGAAACTTTGAAAAAGAA
Source organism: Cyclanthera cordifolia (assembly GCA_037832605.1). Classification (NCBI taxonomy): domain Eukaryota; kingdom Viridiplantae; phylum Streptophyta; class Magnoliopsida; order Cucurbitales; family Cucurbitaceae; genus Cyclanthera; species Cyclanthera cordifolia. The sequence continues at coordinate 27,095 of JBBMEG010001068.1, forward strand.
GCATGTGCCTAAACTACTCTTCACAATCCGGCAAGCTCTGAAATAAAAGTGGGGGTAATGTTGTAAGCTAAAAATATCCCGAAAGACTCTGAAGAAGTTGAGACCCACCAGAAAGACAAACAAGCTAACGCCGACCCCCCGGAGGTTGGCCAAATGGGGTCGTCCACCCCGACGGGGTCGGCCACGCTCTTGCCGACCCCCCAGGGGTCGGCCACACCATTGCCGACCCCCTAGGGGTCGGCCAACACCTTTGCCGACTTCCTAGGGGTCGACCACGACATTTCCGACCCCGAGGAGTCTGCTAACGCCCTCGTCGACCCTTCGGGGGACGGCTAAATGGAGGCCACACCCCCCTCGGGGTCGGCCGAGCAAGTCTGATTCCTCTAGGGTCGGCCAATGAAGGCCTTGACCCATCGGGGTCGGCCCTTGCAGCCTCACCCTTCTCGGGTTCATCAACGAGTAGGTCAATCCCAGTGGATTGGCCGTGGAGCTCAGGACCCTCTGAAGAGTCGACCGAGTCCAAGTAACGTTTGGAGGCGCTGCACCCCGTGGCGTCGTCCGTTACAACGAGAAGGTCAATCCGAGTGGATTGGTCGTGGAGGTCAGGACTCTTCGAAGAGTCGACCGAGTCAAAGTAACGTATAGAGGCGCTACACCCCGTGGCGTCGCCCGTTACATTGAGTGGGTCGGCCCTATGGGGTTGGCCGTGGAGGTCAGGATTCTTCGAAGAGTCGACTAAGTCAAAAATCAAGATTGTTACACCTCCAAAGGGTAACAGTCAGGAGTTACGCCGATATTCATACTCGGCTTAATGACGAACGTTTCTAACGGTCGATCATTATATCGCCATAAGTGAGCTGCAGCGCTTACGAGACCGGCTGCTATAATAGTCAAGTCATTTCTCCCTTTTAGAGGACGGATCCTAAGCTAAGTATTCTTAAGTCATTTCTAAATTTCTAAATTATTCTCCTAAATTCCATTTCTGACTTAGGCATCGGAGGCCCCGTTGCTTACACCACAACGGTGTGTCCTAATTTTGCTTTTTTGTAGGCTCTTTCGTCCTCAGTTAAAACAAATTTACTGTGGATATCTGTTGACCATTTTTCGGCATCAACAATATTAATAATAATAATACATATTTATAAAAAAAAAAAATTATTTATATAATACCACATTTATAAACACACTTTAATAATATATTTATAATAATAATGCTACGTAATTATAGAACATTATACTATAATTATAAATAATAATATATTTATAAATACATATTTTTACTATTATGTATTGATAATATTGTATTTAGTTTTAAAAATTTTGTATTTATTATATTAATAACAAGGAGATGATTAGTTCTCTTTTTTCTCCTCAAATGGAAAATAGATTTTTTTAATGTTTAAATTTCTTTTGCTAATTTTCCTAAAAATACATACATTTGCAATAATTTATTGTAAATGGTATAATCTTTACTTTTTTTTCAATAATTTAATGACAAAAGGTATTTGTGTACTTTCACTATAAAACAAATTTTCTCTTTAAAATTTGTTGTACAAAACTTGAAATTGAGCGAAAAGAATATTAGGGGACCAATACCGCTGAGCAACCAAACTTTTCAGTATAATTACTATAAGTTGATAAAATATAACATAATATAGTTGAAAGATTTGTATCGTTAGAACAAGGTCACTAGTAATAATAACCTGTAGACTATATAATTTTGCCAGTGTCTACTTTAGAAATAATATGTTCATACAATATTGTCTGTTTTTTTGTAAATACATAAAAAGTCTCATTTCAACTACTATATTGTTCTCTTTTTTCATATAAAAGATCTTTCTCAAAACTTAAATAGGATAACTTTGTATGTCCTACGACTATAACAAATTTTGGATTCCATGACAACTATTAATTATCGTAGATCAATTATTATGATAATTATTTGGTTAAAGAAAAATAGTCATCTTATTGCATGTCATAATATATCTTTCATGACATTTAAAAAAAATGTCATAAAATGTAATTTATAATTATTTTAAACAGTCATAAAAGAATTTTCATGACATTTAAAAGTTGTCATGAATCAATGAAAAGTAAGGTTTATGAAATCTATTTATGACCGTTTATGAATAAAAGTTGTCATGAAGCTGGAGGTAATACAGTTTATGAACAATGTTGAGGTACTACTAGATGTTTCACAAATGTTAGTAAATGACTGAAAAATAGAACGTAAAGTAACATTGTTCATAAACTGTATTACCTCTAGCTTCATGAGTCGAATCAATAGTAGCAGGGACGAATTTCTCATTTCCAATGTCATCGAAGACAGAGTCCGCCATACTTCTCAAACCAGCAGGCATAATGATAACCTACCAGAGTTAGCATTACATGCTTTTATAAGTAATCAAACCAACATAAAAAGTGCAACACTAATAATGGAAAAGAAATAAAAAACTAACACTTATGTGTCAATAGTTTCAACATCCTCGTCGTCTTCATTAATGAATTGATTTTCATCTTTTAATTCATCATTAATTGCTTCATCGATTGTTGTCAGAACAACAATATCTAGCCTACACAACTGGTTATCTTCTAAAGACTCGTCCACTCTATTTGTGCCTTCATGTAGTATGCATTCAGCCAGATCAATCAATCCGTCCACAACTTCCCTATTTTCAACTTCTGGGATATCTCATAAACTTTTATTATAAACTTGTTGAACAACTTTCCAATCTTTTCCATGTTTTAAATCGTTGATATAGAAAACTTGTTTTGCTTGGCTGGCAAGGATGAATGACTCATTTTTAAATCAATATTGTGAAATGTTTATCGTTCTTAAACCCAAATGAGGGTGATATCTTCTTTTTTACCGTCCGTGTTATACTAGTCACATCTAAATATCATTATTTTTCTTGCACAACAAAATGCGCTTCTAATACTTCAGTAAGTACACCGTAATAATTATTTGAACCGTCAAAAGTAGCACTATCTCCATGAACCATTATTCCACTATTTTGTGTAACATGTCCCGCATCATTCATTATTGTTGTATAACGTACTTCATTTATTATATAAGTTGTATACGACTGAAATAATGAACTAAGTCTCATAGTCATTGTGTAAAGATCATCACACTTGTTTCCACTCTTGCGTATTTCAAGTACTTTTTTAAACCACATGAAACTCTTGTTCGTGTTTTTTATATAAATCATCTGATGTCCTTATAGTTGGTCGAATCAACAACAAATGTTTACTACAACAAATGAAGTGAATAAACATTAATTATAGTTAATGTCGCATAATTACCGAAAGAAAAAAATCCAAATTACCTAAAAATACTTACGTATGAAAAGTAGATATTTTATCGCAGTTGTTAAGAATATACCGATGTAGCATCTGTATATCCACTGGATTTAGGGTAATATTCGATGTCTTGCCCAATGGTCTAACATTCTATTTGTATACCTCATACTCTCCAAATATTTCAATATTTAGATTATGATCGTCATTTCTCTCCTGCAGGTTTATCCTAGTCTCCATCCTACTAAAATAAGATGAATAGAAGTTTAGAAACTCGTTCATAACATACTCTTCTGTTATACAACCTTCTGGTTCAGCTTTGTTCCCCACATGAGCCTTCAAAGTACCTAAGCTTCTCTCGAAAGGATACATCCAATTATAGTTAACTGGCCCGACAACCTTACATTCATACGGCAAGTGTACAACTAAGTGCACCATTACGTCAAAAAATGATGATGGAAAGATGTTCTCCAATTTGCAAAGAATTATAATTATTTCATCTTGTAGCCAATCTAACTCACTTACACGAAGTGTCATCGAACATAAATCAGAGAAGAAAACACATAACTCAACAACAGTAGTAGTTATCTCTTCGGCAAAAATTTACGAATACCGATAGGGATAAGTCGTTGCAGCAGAATATGACAGTCGTGTGTTTCCAAACCAAAATATTTCCCTTCGTTCTCATTAACATAACGTGAAATGTTTGATCTAAAACCATCAAGAAATTTAACTGATTTGATGAAGTTTAAAATTTTCACCCTCTCTTCAGTTGTCAAAGTATAAGTGGCATGCGGTTTAACAAACTTGTCCTCTTGCTTCTTTAAGTGTAAATCTTTTCTAATTTTAAGATCTTGCAAGTCCAAACGAGTGTTGAACGTGTCATTAGTCTTTCTTTCAATATTCAATACGGTTCCAAGCAAGTTCTCACACGTTTTTTTCAATGTGCATGACATCAAACTTATGTCGTAGTAATAGTTTTGACCAATATGAAAGGTCAAAGAAAATACTCTTCTTCCTCCAATTGTTTTCAAATTGTTTCCTTTTCTTAACATGTTTAGAATGATGATTACTCAATACCGTAAAATTAATAGTACTAAGTTGGTCTAAGATCTCTTCCCCATCTCATGATTCTGGAGGTTCAAAAAGTTTAGGCTTCCCATTAAAAAGTTTACTTTTAGGCCAAAAATGATCCATTGGGAGGTATCGTCGATGTCCTGTATAAGAAATTTTGCCTCTAAGTCTAACACTTGAAGTTTGTTCCTTACAAATAGGGCATGCTTGATAACCTTTCATACTCCAATCAGATAAATCGCCATACACTAGAAAATCATTTATGGTCCATAGTACAACAATATGTAGTTTAAAGTGTTCATCTTTATAGGCATCATACGTTTGAACCTCATTATTCCATAATTCCTTCAATTCATCTATCAACGGTTGTACGTACACATCCATCTCTTTCATGATTGATATCATTCAACATTTCCAATACTTCATTATCGTTGTTGTGATCAGTGGACTCATCAATATTCATTCTTTGTACCTGTACTTGCCTAAGTCTTTGATGCTTAAGCCTAGATAAATCAACAGGTTCATCATGACATATCCAATGATCATACAATGCTAGCATTCAATGTATCAACAAATGACGTTCTACATCTTTTAAGGTATGTCATGAACCGTTCATACATTTCATACAAGGGCATCGAATTTGACCCAAACGATTCACATGATTCTTGGCCATTTCTAAAAAAATGTTTAACACCTTCCGCGTATCCAGTAGACAATTTGTCTCTATTTATTAATCAATTATTGTTCATTTTACTCTGCTCTTAATGTAGCACACTCTTTTGTTGTTCAACTAACAAGTCTACATGATTAGTGTAGACAAACAATTATAGTGTGTTATATACCGGTAATGAGCTACAAAAATAAGAGCTATTGAATTTATCGGTAATAAGCTATTTAATTAATTACTAATTAGTAATTCAATCGTTCATGAATAAACATTAATAAGCATAATTTTTTTTTTTTCATTTTCACTTATGAGATTCTTCTTTCAACTCTGTCCATTAATCTTCAATTTGGAAATTCTATGCCTTAGAATCAATCAAACCAAGACGCCACCAATCTTTTATATATATATATACACACACATATATACATGTACATATGTATATATACATGTACAAATGTATATATATATATACATTTATATATGTATATATTATATATATATATATATTAGATTCATATTAAAGTATATTAGTTTTGTAAAACTAAGACATCTTCAAAACTAAGACATAAAATATAGTTTTGTAAGATTAGTCACACATTCATGTAATAACTAAGATAATTACTAAACCACGCACACAAAAAAAGAATTTTTTTTGTTTTCTTAACAAGGGAATTAATGAATTTCATTAAACAAGTAGGGCATATGCATACATCAATTATAAATAGATGTTCTCCAATTAAGAAAAAAATTGGACAATTTAAAGAGGGCTAGACTTAGAACACCAACAAAAACAAACCACATATGACATCTTGAATCAAACATCAAACAAACCACATATGACATAATATATTTTTCAAATTTTCAAATTTAAATCACTACCATAAATTAAATCTAAGCATATAATCTATATCCAAATCAAACATAAAACAAACTCAATTTTGTCTCCTCACGCTAGTGAGACATAGAAGCTGATCTGTCGCTTTTTCGCTGTAAAACGACGACATAAACACAATTCTGTCGCCTTCGCGTACGACAAAGGGGACAGAGACGCTCTCACTGTCGCCTTTGGGCGAATAATTTTTTTTTGAAATTGCCCAAACGCGACAGAGGGAGTGGCTCTGTTCCCTTTCCCCTTAATTTCTCCCTAAAAATAATTCGAGTGTATAAAATTGATTGGGTTCAGCGACAGAACCGCTTGTCTATCGTCGAAGCCCAACGGTTTATTATTTTTTAATGAGTAAAGGCGACAGAGAAGCGGTTATGTCGCCTTTACCTTATATTTCCCCCCCCCCCCCCCCAAACCAATTTTGGGCGGAAAAATATTTTGGCTTCTACGACAGAATCGCTTCTCTGTCGTTGAAGCCCTAACGTTTATTATTTTTAATGAGCAAATGTGACAGAGTTTTATTCCGTTGCATTTGCTCCCGATTACATAATGCAGAACTCGTCATTTCTTCTCCATTTCTCTGTTTGTTCTTCCATTTTTTCCCAAATCCTCTTAAAAAACCCACCCTCTTCGCCTCCTCTTTCACCGGAAACCGCCGCCGCTCTCTCATTTCTCAACCGGCACGTCCATCCCTCTTCCAAAAGGTAAGATTATGTGTTTATTTTGTTTGAAATTCGTTGGAACTTTCGTTAAATTCGTTTGAAATTTGGTGAAATTCGTTTGAATATATATTTTATGTGTTTAGTTTTGTTAGATTATGAATGAAATTAGTTTCATTACTTAGAAATTAGGTTTTTGTTAATAGTTTTTGGAATTAGGCTTTAGGTTTCCCTTTTACTTTTGTTTTTAGAATTAAGTTTTGGTTTATGGTTTATTAAATTTAGTTTTTGTTTAAGAATTAGTTTTTAGGATTAGATTTTCGTTTATAGTTTATAGAATTAGGCTTTAGGTTTGTTTTAGTTTAGTTGTTAGAATTAGGTTTTGGTTTATAGTTTATTAAATTTAGTTTTTGTTTAGGAATTGGTTTTCAGGATTAGATTTTCGTTTATAGTTTATAAAATTAGGCTTTAGGTTTTGTTTTAGCTTAGTTGTTAGAATTATGTTTTTGTTTATAGTTTTTAGAATTAAGTTTATGTTTTTGTTTATCGTTTTTAGAACAAGGCTTTATGTTTTGTTTTAAGTTTGAATTTAGTTTATAGTTTAGGGATTAATTAGGAATTAGGTATTTGTTTATTTGTTTTAAGCAATATGTGAATGATAATGAAGAAGATGAAAATAGATTCATTAATGACGAAGACCAGAATGATGACGTCAATAGTAATGATAAAGATTAAGTGCAGTTTAATTGTTTATTTCATTCTTTATACATTATTTCAATTGGACTTATGAAAATTCTATTTTTAATAATTGCAAGTTATAAATATGCCTAACACATCGAGACATCTTACTGACTCGGTTTTTGACGACACCGAAGGTAGTAAGGAGCTTAATTGCGTACCTACGACAGCTGCTACTCAAGCTGGAGGTAAGATCGAATTCTTATAAAGTTTTATATATGACGTTAAAATGTTCCAATCTCACAGTTTATTTTTTGTATGTATGTAGTAGTAACAGTATTACTACCCGATATCGAGGACCGTCAAAGGGTGAAAAATTGAACAAAACGGTCGCTAAAGAGGGGCGACTGAAAGTATAATTCAGTGAAGAGAACAAGAATGTTGTTGGAAAGAACGCCAATGTGTTAAGCAACCAAGTCGGAGTAATGGTTCGACAGTCATTTCCCATGAGGGCAGCTTATTGGTCACAATTCACTCCAACAGAAAAAGAGTTTGTTAAGCAAAACCTCCTGGTAATGAATTCTTACATTTACATTTAAGTATTCAATGTACTTACTGATACTAATTTCATGTGTTTACACCCCTTGACAGACTCACTTCGACATCGATTTGGATAATAACCTCGTAAATGATGTAATTGAGGAACTGATGAAATCTTGGTTGAAGGATCATAGATACACCTTATACAGACATTACTCGTACATTATATACTTAAATATATCTATTTTAATTATTATGTAATCTTTTTAGTAAATGAAGTTAACTTTTTTCCTTTTCTTTTAGTAAACAACTAGTGGAAGATCGAATGAATAGGCTCCACTGTACTGTGAGTGACATCAAAGACTGGCCCTACTTATGCAACAAGTGGGCGTCTCAGAAATGGGAAGCCAAACACGAACGAGGAGTTAAAGCAAGAGCCGCCCTACCATACAACCATCAAGCCAAGCCTATATCCTTCGTATCAATTATCGAAGAGGTATGAACCTCTTGTTTCTTTCTTAATACGTGTTCATAATATATTTCTTCATAATTAACTTCATAATAAATATCATTTCTAATTTAAAAAGTCGCTGCTAGACACGATCACATTGGTCCCATCGATGTGTTCAAGGCATTTCGTTGCAAGGATGCAAATGGTGAATGGATTAATGACGAAGCGAGAGAGAGATATGTAAGTTATGAACTTAATTATTAAGTTAAAGTAATTTTATTTCAGGGGCGCCACTAACATAAAGTTACTTTTTTATTATGTAGGAGAAGATGAATGCATTAAGTGAATCATCCATTGCATCAGGGACCCCATTAACACAGAAAGAAATATGCAAAACTGTGTTAGGAAGGCGAGCGGACGGCATAAGAGGCACGATGTACTTGCCCCCTGAGAAACAAGGAAGAACATCTTCCTCTTCAGCTTGTAGTGCGTCTCAACGAGATCCTGAAATTGAGAGGATTTTAGTAGAGTGTGCAACTGAAGGAACAGGTCAAGGAGTTGACTGAAAACCAAGCCCTGATAATGGTGAACCAATAAAGGATGAACGTCGCACTAGAGGCAATGCAGAGGATGCTCGGGGGTGGGGGCGGGGGCGGTGCCGGACCATCTCAGTGAAAGGTACACAATATTCCGAACTTAACTTAATTTTCTTTTCACATAAGTCCTAAGAATGATGTCTATCCTGCAACAAAGTTAGCCATCATTTGAACATCGTTTGTATGTATTATGTGTGTCGTGGCTATCGTGCAGCAAAGATAGCCACTAATTGAAATGAATTGAACTGCTTTTGATAGGTTTTATTTTGGGTAACATGAAAATACGCAGTTATGCTGCTCGATTTTCTTTAGAATTGAATTCCTTAAGTTTTTTCAAACTCTAATTCAAATTCTTGTTCATGAAGAGATACGATGAGTTCGTCGGATCAACACGAAGAAGGACCCGTTCGACATCTACCAATTCATCTTTCTCTATAGGGATAGTTCTTCTTCTTTTGGTTAGGGTCGTTCTATATTTTCCTATCACTATTTCTGTTATTAACATTGTATTAAGATTTTGTTATTATGTAATGAATTTTATTTACTTCCATATACGTTTTAGATTTTTTTTTTATATAATTTCAATTTCAAATGACTCAAACATTTCCAATTAAAGACTTAATTTTCAAGGATTTGCAACAATTAAAAATCATTTAAAAATATTCATGAATAAAAAAAAAACAGAGAGCAAATGCGACGGAGATTATGCCTCTGCCACAGTTGCCTACCAAATGCGACCGAACCAAAGTTCCCTCCCATTTTCAGTCTATAGCGACATAATTATAATACTTTGTCGCTGGTGGTAGGCAAATGCGATAGAGACGATCTTTGTCGCATTTGACTTCTTCGCCGAAAGAGAGAAATTTTGTCGCTCGTGAAGATTAAATCCGACGAAAGCAAAGTCTTCGTCGCATTTGGCTTCGCTGACGGGGCAAATGCGACGAAACTGGTGACATAATGAATTCTGTCGCTAAAGCTAAATGCAACAAAATTTGACCCCTTCGGCTATAGAATACTTCAACGTTGAACGGGTCATTCCTTGTAGTGTTTTGTTCTCAACTCAATCCAACCCAAAAATATATTAACAAATGAATAAAAGATTGTTGATACTATACATAAACCTAGATTGCCTATTTTATTAGTCCATGTTATTTATCAATACACTAAAAAGTTATTTTGTGAATTAATTTATTTTTTAACACACACACAAATATGTATATTTATATATTATTACTTAGTTCGAGTTGAGTTGGATTGAACGAACCAAAAATTGGTCAATCCTAAAACCAACCCAATAAAAACTAGAAAACCATTTTCCTACCCAACCTAAATAGAATTCTAACTCAACTCAACCCTTGTAGTTTAGGTTAGATAGTCTGAGTTGTTAGGGTTTTTGATTCTTTTGTACACCCTAGTCTCAATTCAAACCATCACGTGAAAAACAAGGTGACAAGAAGGGAGAATGAACACTCACAAGAGGGGACAAAAACTGCAGCAATGAAGGCTACAAAAATTTATTCAGGAAGAGAGAAAATTTTATGTTTTCTCTCTTTTTCCTAATTTATTTTTTTAAGTAAAAACTCATAGAAATATAAAAATTTATCATTTCATCTAATAGGACAATTTCAAAATGGTCATAATCTTATCAAAATTGAAATCACAATTTTAATTTTTAAACTTGAAATGCAAAACTTTGTATGACATAATTTAAAACATCATTTTTTTTTCGTAGATATTTGATGACAATTATTAGAAAAATAATAATTATCATAATTTATAAAATTTAGAAATCTTTATATTTTACAAAGTGCCAATGCTTTTAGATTTTATGACCATTATATGAAAATTTGAAATTTCGTATTTTAAATAAAAAATTTTGTATGGCAATTATTTAAATTGTGTGTTTTTTCCGTAAATATTTGATGACAATTTTTAAAATATCAAAATTTTCATATTTCTCAAAACTAAGTTTTTAGATTTTATGACAATTTATTTCGAAAAACTTGAAATATCATAGTTTAAAGATAAAACTTTATATGCCAATTATTTAAACTATCTTTTTTTTTTTTTTTTTTTGACTAACCTGTCATATGTTTTTGTAAAAATTTGATCATAATTATTAAAATGTCAATACTTGTCATAATTTGTTAAAAACTTAGAAACCATTATTTCTTACAAAACATGTGCATTTTAAGATTTCTTGAGAGTCTTAAATTGTCATAATCTTAGAAAAACTTGAAATATAATAGTCTAAATGCAAAACTTTGAATGACAATTATGTAACCTGTGTTATTTCATAAATAGTTTATGACAATTATTCAAATGTTAATTATTGTCGTAATTTGTTTATACCTTAAACAATTTCTTCTTTTCTAAAATAAAAAACGATTTTTAGATTTCATGACCGTTTTTCAACTTTTTTTCACAATTTTGAAATATTAAATTGTCTTCATTCAAAAATTGTACTAGTGAATGTGCAAATGTAATTTAAAAGAACAAAAAATCTACCTTAATATTCGTAGCAAAATAATGTATGTACGTCTCATTGAATGTAGTTAACCGACAAAACAGTGAGATGACTCTTTATGGCTATTTAGTACAAGCGAATCTGTCAAATGAAAAAAGAATAGAGTTGTTATAACCTAAAAATATCCCGAAGGACTCGGAAGAAGTCGGGACCCGCACGAAGAACAAAGAAGTCAACGCCGGCTCCCCAGGGTCGGCCAAATGGAGGCCTCGACCCCCAGGGGGTCTGCCACGCTAGCGCCGACCCCCCACGCCAATGCAAACCCCTTGGGGGTCGGCCAAAGCCTTCACCGACCCCCCGGGGGTCGGTCAACTCCATTGCCGATCCCCCAGGGGTCGACCACGGCAATGCCGACCCCCCGGGGGTCGGCCGAATCCATACCGTCCCTCCGAGGATCGGCCGAATCCATACCGTCCCTCCGAGGATCGGCCAAGCAAGTCCGAATCCCCTGGGGGTCGGCCAAGGAAGGCCAGGACCCCCCGGGGTCAGCCCTTGCAGCCTCGACCTCCTCGGGTCCGGCAACAAGTAGGTCAATCCGAGTGGATTGGCCGTGGAGGTCGTGACTCCTCCCAGAGTAGACCAAGCCCAAGTAACATTTGGAGGCGTCGCACACCGTGGCGTTTACCCGTTATGACGAGTAGGTCAATCCCAGTGGGTTGGCCGTGGACGTTAGGACTCTCCTGTGGATGAGTCGACCGAGTCCAAGTAACATTTGGAGGTGTCGCACCCCGTGGCGTCACCCGTTACAACGAGTAGGTCAGCCCGAGTGGGATAGTCGTGGAGGTCAGGACTCTCCCCCAGGAGTCGACCGAGTCCAAGTACCGCAGGAGAACGCCGCACCCCGTGGCGTCTCGGGTTACAACCTGAGAGGGTTGGTCGTGGAGGTGAGGACCCGTAAGGGTTGACCGAGTCTAAATAACTCTAGAGTCAAAGCCGTTACACCTCCGAAAGGTAACGGTTAGGAGTTACGCCAACATTCATAACCGGCTTAATGACGGACGTTTCTAACGGCCGACCATTATGTCGCCATAAGTGAGCTGCAGCGGTTACGATACCGGTTGCTATAAGAGTCAAGTCATTTCTCCTTTGAGGGGGGCGATTCCTAAGCTAAGTATTCTTAAGCTATTCCTAAGTTCTAGTTTTATTCTCCCTAAATCTATCTCTGACTTAGGCATTGGAGGCCCTGTGGCTCACACCACACCGGTGTGTCCTAAAATTGGTCTTTTTTGCAGGCCTTTTCGTCCTCAGATAAACAAATTCATTGTGGATATCCGTTGACCATTTTTCGGTATCAACAATTGGCACCGTCTGTGGGGACGAGATAGTGTTCTACCCTAAAATGCTAAATATCCAAGCCTTTTTCTTGCAAAAAATGTCGAACGCTGAGAATGACCACCACCACGATGTCGACGGAAAATCAGACGTCCAACACGCTCCGAGGAGAATTGCCTCCAGAGGACATGACGTCGTTCATGTCGAAAATCGCCCGGATCTTGAAGGTGCAGTAGCTGGGAAAGAACCGGAATGTGGTGATCCAAAGTTCACCGCTTTGGAAGAACGAGTGCAAGGAATGGCGGAGAATTTGAGTCGCCTGGTGGAGTTGCTCCGGCAACCACCTCCGGCTTAAGTAGCTGATGCTGGGAACTAACAGGCACCGCAGGAGGCGGTGCAGCGACAGTCTGCCAAGAAAAAAGCTGTGGCAGAGAAAATAGCCCCGTTGGTTCGGGACCCTGCCAAAGGGAAAGCCCTAGCCACGGAGGTGCTGAAAAAGGCACATTCCCAGCACCGAAGACCGGTCGAACGACTTCGACTGGGTGGTAACGACCGGAGGAAAGAACATTCGATCCAACAAAGGATCAAAACAAAAACAAGTCCCCTTGGATGCAGTCACAGTCCCCTAACAAACAAAGGGGAGGCGAGAGGTCACCTCCACCGCTGGAAGTCAGAGCTATCGTCGGAGGTCTTGTTGAGGAAAAGCCAAGTCTAGGTGAGGTTGTCCAGAAGACAGCACCTGTTGAAGGTTAGTCCTCTGGGATGGACCTCGACCCCACCTCAAGAGGGGTTGAGCGGGGCAGAGGATAACCTGCTGAAAAGTTGGAGACTGTACCCTTGCTAAGTGACATGCAAACTGTCAGCATTGGAACCGGACCAAGTCTCCAACTTTTCAGCAGGTTCCAATGCGGAACAAACACATTGCCTTGTCTGCCGATGACATGCTAGGGGTAGATCCAAATGTCATGGTCCACCGATTAAATATCGATCGAGATCATAAACCGATATGCCAAAAGCGTAGGGCATTCAATTATGAGCGCAACGAGGTCATTGCAGAACAAGTAGATGACCTGCTAAAAACAAAGTTCATTCGGGAGGTACATTATCGTGAATGGCTATCCAATGTTGTCTTGGTAAAAAGGCCAAATAGAAAGTGGAGGACATGCATTGACTTCACCGATCTCAACAAAACATGTCCTAAAGACAGCTTCCCATTGCCTCGCATAGACTAGCTAGTTGATGCGACAGCGGGGCACGAGCTGTTGACCTTCATGGATGCCTATTCCGGGTACAACCAAATTAGGATGCATCCCGACGACCAAGAGAAGACGTCCTTCATCACTAGCCGAGGCTTATATTGTTACAATGTAATGCCTTTTGGCCTGAAGAATGCAGGTGCAACCTATCAGAGATTGGTGAACAAAATGTTCGGTCACTTGATTGGTAAAAGCATGGAGGTCTATGTGGACGACATGCTGGTAAAAAGTAAGCAGGTAGAGGGACATCAGCACGACCTGATGGAGGCCTTCGACAGCCTGTGGCGGTACAGGATGAAGCTTAATCCAAGCAAGTTTGCTTTTGGTGTCCGTTCAAGAAAATTCCTTGAATTTCTTGTACATCAGAGAGGAATGGAAGCAAACCCAAAAAAGATCCGGGCTGTGCTGGAGTTAGAACCGCCTCAGACATTGAAGCAACTACAGAGTCTAAATGGGAAGGTAGCTGCCCTGAGCCGCTTCATAAGTCAAAGTACAGATAAGTGCCTCCATTTCTTTAAAATTTTAAAGAATAAGGGAAAGTTCGAATGGACCCTAGAAAGTGGGAAAGCCCTGAACGAACTCAAGGCCTACTTGGGCCGGCACCCCTCTTGTCCAAGCCTGTCCCAGGAGAGCACCTTTTCCTCTACTTGGCAACGTCAGATAGGGCGGTAAGCTCCGTCTTAATACAGGAAAAGTGACGGGTGCCAACGACCGGTGTACTATACCAGCAAGGTAATGGTCGATGCGGAAACCCGCTTTCCAGAGGTTGAAAAACTGGCCTTGGCACTGGTAACATCGGCTAGGCGATTACGCCCCTACTTCAAAGCCCACCGGATAGTGGTGCTAACCAACTTCCCTCTACACCAAGTCCTCCAAAAAATAGACGTTGCCGGGAGGTTGATGAAATGGGCGGTGGAACTTAGTGAGTATGACATACACTACCAAGCCAGGCCTTCTATAAAGGGGCAGGCTGAAGCCGATTTTGTTGTAGTACTCACCCCACCGCTAGAGGGGTCGGAAGAAATCCGAGTCCTTGAGGACCCAAGGGTGTAGACGCTTCATGTCGATGGGTCATTCAACAACAAAAGCTGTGGAGCTGGTTTGCTGTTACAATTGCCTGAAGAAGATCGGCTTGAGTATGCCCTCCGGTTCAACTTTCAAGCATCCAATAGCGAGGCAGAGTATGAAGCCTTAATCGCTGGATTGCAGATAGCCAGGGTGATAGGAGCAAAAAGGCTCGCCATCATGAGTGATTCTCAGTTGATCGTTAGCCAAGCAATGTGGGTATACCAAGCGAAGGAAAAGTGAATGATGGCATACCTAGAAAAGGTCAAGCATTTGCAATCTTTGTTTGAAGAAGTACAAATCCAACAGGTACCTAGGTCCCAAAATGCTAATGCAGATGTGTTAGCCAAATTGGCAGCTGCTTACGAAACAGAGGTAGCCAGGTCCGTGCCTGTGGAAATCTTAGACAGGCCGAGTATTACCACCGAGCTGCTACACGAGATTAGCGAAGCAGCACCAATTTCACCTACGACATGGATGACCCCTTTCCTTGAATACATAGAGGAGGGGAAGTTGTCGGATGACAAGAAGGACGCTCGACGGCTTAAATTCAAAGCTTCCAAGTACGTGGTGCAAGGGGGTAAGCTGTATAGGAAGGGGTACTCTTTACCTCTCCTCAGGTGCTTAGACCCTAGCGAGGCCACCTATGCAATGCAAGAAGTGCATGAAGGCGTCTGCAGCAAACATGAGGGAGCAAAGTCCCTAGCCAAAAAGTTAGTCGGGCAAGGTTATTTTTGGCCAACCATGGCCGAAGATTCCAAAAAGTACACTCGAGTCTGTGACAAGTGTCAAAGGTTAGCTACCATCCAGAGACAGCCGCCCGAGGTCCTAACTAGCATGATGGGGTCATGGCCGTTTGCACAATGGGGGTAGACCTTATAGAACCCCTACCAGTTGGGCGAGGCCAAGTTAAATTCGTAGTGGTAGCGGTGGATTACCTCACTAAGTGGGCCGAGGCTGAGGTTCTGGCGACTATCACCGAGAAGAAGGTGACGAAGTTCATCTAGAGGTGCATAGTGTGCCGGTTTGTGATACCCCAAACCCGTGTCACGGACAATGGGAAGTAGTTTGATAACCAAACTTTCCAGCAATTCTACTCTAAGTTGGGGATTCAAAATAACTTTTCATCTCCAGCTCACCCACAAGCCAATGGGCAGGTGGAGGCGGTAAACA